>PVKB01001405.1:196073-423322 GCA_004027205.1 Ctenodactylus gundi
TTTTTTTTTTTTTTTTTTTTTTTTTTTTTTTTTTTTTTTTTTTTTTTTTTTTTTTTTGCAGCAATGGAGACTGAGGGCTGTGACAGTGAGCCATCCCCAGCCCTTTTCAGTTGGAGACAGTCTCACTGAGTCACTAAATTGCCCGGGCTTAGCTCAAACTTAGAAATCTCATGCCTCCCAGAATCCTGGGATTCCAGGCTTGAGCAATTACACTGGGCTCAAGCTCTAAGATTTTAAAACACTCCCTCTCACACTTACCCGGGGTAGAGGGTAGAGGAGGAGCAGGAGGGGAGGTGGGAACCAGCTGGGACACCAGGAGAGCCTGGACACGGACAGTGTTTGAGTCTAGGCAGGTGGTGGCCGTGGGAACATAAGCACAGGTGTGGATCACTGTGAGCCGCAGTAACCTCACGAGCAACATGGCCCAATAGTCCCGACTCACTGTCCAGGTGCAGGCGACACCAGGTGTAACCCAGCAGGATCTGGTTGGAGCTAGACACTGTGGAGTGGGGATGACTTGGCTTTGCCAGAAGGGGCTGTGGTGGCTCTCAGGGGCCTGGGGCTGTTCTTGGTGAGCCAGCACTGCTCTTGAGGCACTGGAGTTGAGCTGTCTGGCAAGGGAGTGTGGGGGTGCAGCTGGGCAGGGGCTGTGTTCTGAAAGCAGACCTGAAGGTGAACAGAAAGGGAATTGCTTAACAGTGAACGCCACTCGGCCGGGGGGCCCCAGCCTGTGATCCGGTGAGGTCACCTCAGCAGAGGAATGTGGCCCGGAGCAGGGCATGTTTGGGGTGCTTGTCTCCAGGGAGCTGGAGCACTTTGGTCAGGCATGATCGGGATTTGCCTGCACAGGAGGAAATGTCAGGACCGACGCAGCCCTGGGTCAGCAGGGTTGGAGTCCTGCCCTGCCTCTGCCCCCCTCGGCTGGGCTGCCCAGGGCAAGTTACTCAACCTCTCGGCCTCATCCTACAGTCAGATGAGAGCACAGCCCAGGCACTGCAGAATTCTCCACAACACAGGAGGGTTATGTGGGCGCCAGTGCTCCCAGGTCAAATGTCCTTCCACAATCAGCCAGCTGCATCTACACCCATGAACATGAGTGGGGGGCACTGCCGGCGGAACTGTAGAATGAGGCTACTCAGGGGAAGCAGTCCCACTGTTCCTCAAAACAGATTCAGCCTTTATCCTGAATCTATTTCCAAAAAAAAAAACTCAAAGCAGACACTCAAACAAAGACTTCCACGTGAACACTCACAGCAGCATCAGTCACCAAGGACAAAAGGTGCAGATGGCCCAGACGCCACTGGCTGGTGAATAGACAAGCACGGTGTATCGGCATGGTGGAATATTACTCAGCTGTGAAAAGTAAAAAAGGATGGGTGCATACTCGCTAAAACACAGATGAACCTCAACACTGTTCTGCTACGTGAACGAAGCCAGATGTGAACACTCCATATGATTTCATAAGTATGGAATGTTCAGAACAGGCCAACAACAAGGCCAAAAGCGGGGCTGAGAGAAAAGTGATGCTGGCACAACTGCTCACCGGGTTCAGGTCTCCTCTGGGGTGATGGAATGCTCGGAGCCCAAGGGAAGCAGAGTTTGTACAACATCGTGGGACCAGAGTGTCCTCCTCAGCCTGAGCCAACATGAGTAGAACATGGCTCGCCGTCTGTGACAGACGCATTAATATTCCTGTTCTGTCCCCGAGGAACCGGCTCCCGCCCAGCTGCTGGCAGGCTGTGAATGGCCGCGCCAGGCTGGAAGTCCAGGTCTGCGCCTCCACGGTCCAGCCCCTGCCACAGCCTGTCGCTCTGCTCGTCACCTTGTATCAATTATGCTATCTAAGTGTCACAACCCACCAGGCCAGTGGCATGGCCGCGCTGTGATGACCAGGGAGGTAATGTCAGTTGCGTGGAGTCACCTCAGTGGCCAGTGACCAGACGGCAGGAGGGCCCTGGACCAGGGCATATAGGAGCACTTGAGAGACCGAGGCCAGGCAGTGAGGTGCTGTGGAGAAGCCACTCAGGGTGAGACTCCTGGGAAAGAGCTTTGCTTGGGGCCAGAGAGCCCCAGGGAGGGGTCCAGGGGAGGGAATGGCACGTGCGGAGTGCAGTGGAGACCCAGGGGCGGGAGGGGGGGAACCTGGGCAGGCGCAGGTGTACGACAGACAGGACAGCGGGGTGCACAGATCCCGGAGGGCTCCCGCATGGGGCCACGCCCTCTCTGCTGTTTGCCCCGGCACAAGGCCTGTTATGCCACCTCTTGTAGCCAACAGGATGGAACCCAAATTGGGGACAGGGAGGACAGGTCAGGTAAGGAGGCAGTTAGTTCTAGGTCCTTCCACCCCTCATATCAAGCCTGAATATTTCAGTCTACTACCTTGGCCTCCCCTTCTCAGCCCCCCCATTCTTGGAGAGGAAACTGGGGCAGGTCTTGTTCCAGCCCAACCCCACCACTCTCTGGCAGAACTCCCTTGTGGGCCTCAGTTTCCTGAAATTGAGGAGGAGGAAGTAGGAAGAAGCACGAGGCCCCAGGACGCCGCTGAGCCTGGGAGCTGGGGCAGCGAGGCTCTGCGGGAGGACCAGACAGAGCCACTCCCTGGAACCCGTGTACAGCCCCCAGTCCCAAGAGAAGCTAGCCTGATTAGGGACGTGGGGACCAGGCTCCACTCCTGGCTGAGGGTTCCATGGCCTGGGAAGCCCCCCAGGCACCACAGCAGCAGGAAGTGAGTAACAGCCCCTCCCTGCCTACTGGCGACAGAACCAGGGCCAAGGACAGAGTGGGGAGGCTCAGGCTGGCTGACCGTCAGCCCGAGGGCTACTTCCCGTCATCCCCACCAGGATCAGACCCTCCATGCACCTCCCAGAGCAGCAGGAGGACAGCCAGCCTGACAGAGGACAGATAGGCCTCCTTTGCCCCAGGAATTGCTTGTACTTGGCTTGTTTTAAGCACTGATTTATTCACAATCGATGCTAAATCACCACTAACTGTAGACATGACAGCCTCAGGAGATTAAACATACACACTTTCATCTTTTCATCTTTTTTCTTTTTCTACTGGAAATCCGACCCGAGGCCTTCGCACCAAGTGACATCCCCAGCTCATTTTGTAGATTTGATTTTGGGAGGGAGTCTCACTAAGTTGCCCAGAATTCGCTCAAACTTGCAAGCCTCCTGCCTCAGCCTCCTGGAGTTCTGCAATTATAAATCTGCCTCACCTTCTCCGGCACCCCTGCATTTCTTTAGCGTTAGAAAGGGAAGAGTCTGGAAGATGGGGGGTGGGGGGTCCTTGCCTGGCCAGGACAGAGGACACGGTCACTCGTTCCCTCTCTCCTGTGTTTGGCAGCAGGGCTCTTTCCCCACAGAGGCCTCCCGGGTCCCAGAGCTAGAACAGGGCAGCCTGGCTTAGGGCGGTTAGGGTTAGGGTCGCTGTCTTCCACAGAGGCGGGGCTGTCGCTCACACCAGGACTGGCCTCAAGGCACAAAGAGGGCATCATGTTGTGGCAAACATCCCCCACGGGGGTCCAAGGGCCCCACCCTACGCTTCTGGCTGTGTCTCCTAAGGGTGGAGCGTGGGAAGGGGAGATGAGGCCCTGGAGCTCCTCTTCCTCCCAGGCCTCATCTCCTGCTCAGCCAGCGGACAGAGTTGGTAGAACAAGCTCATGGCTGGAAAGGAAAGGAACGCTAGTGTGTTTGGTACCTGCACTTTGCCTGTCCTGGCGGGAGAGTCACCAGCTTGCACACACCTGCCTTGAGACACGTGTTGTGTGACGTCAGCGACTCCCTAAAGGAGCCAGACGCGCTGGTGTTTGCACCACCACTGGCATCGCTGCCAGGAAGAGTGATAAAAAGCATGTAAGAATTTAAAGTTTTAACTTTTCTGTACTTAGAATAATATTAAGTAGCATATTACAACAACAACAACAAAATAAAGACAAGAAGGAAAAGTTTCCAGTGCGGGGCCTTTGATGACATTTTTTTCTGGCTTTCTGAGGAAGCTGACCCACGTTGTCACTTTACTGAGCCCCATAAATTATACCAGGGCCTGGCGCATGTGCCACGAGGAGGCGCTGGGGAGGGGGCAGCAGCACGGGAAGAAACAGAGCAGGAAGAAGGGAGAAACTCACGGCTAAAACAGCAGCACAGGCAAAAGGATTCTGCTCCTGTGAAAGGGGGCATATGTACTGGACACGGTGGCGCGTGCCTGCAGTCCCAGCACTCTGCGAGGCTGAAGCCGAAGGATCCTAAGTTCAAATCCAGCCAGGGACTTAGCAAAATCCTATCTCAAAATCAAAAGGGAGAAGGCGTGGGTGGTTGGGGATGTAACCCAGTGTGAAGGCCCAGCTCTCACTCCTTAGTACCAAAGAGCACAATAAACAAACCAACAAATTATTTTTTAAAAAAAAGAAGAAGAAAAGAATAAAGAAAAAGAAAAGAAAAAGAGCAGGAGATGTAGCTAAGTGTACAGGCCCATGACTCAACCCCCAGGACCACACAAGGGACCTAGCTAAGCACAGACATACAACAGTATATGTGTTATATAAGAAATGCCTGCTAGAGGAATGGCACAGCAGTTAAAGTGCTTGCCTTGCAAGCACAAGGCCCTGAGTTTGATTCCCCAGTGCCACATAAAGCTGGGCGTGGTGGTAAATGCCTATAATTCAAGCACTCGAGAGGTTGAGCCAGGCAGATTGTCCTGAGTCCAAGGCCAGCCCAGGCTCCATAGTGAGTTCAGCACCAGCTACAGAGTATGAGTCTGTCTCAAAAAAAAAAAAAAAAAAGGAAAGAAATGTCACCAAGCAAGGATGATGGAAATTCCTAAGCCCTCAGCAGTGCCCATTTCCCACGGCTCTCTCTGTCTCACACGTTAAGCTTGAACATTAGAGGGCCACAAGTATATTAGTATCACCCATTTCTTAAAGCAGCATCTTCCTCTGATAAGGATGCAGCTAGCGGTCACACTCGGGCTCAAGTCTCAGCTTGGAACTTGGCGATTTTCTGGACTGGCTCTCATCTAAGAGATGGGTATCATGGCTGGTCACTACCCAGCTGGCTGGGGGAAAAGCTTGCTGTGCGCTTTGCGATGGCTGGCCCAGAGCTGACTTGGCAAAGTGGCCTGTGCTCCCCCATGCCCGGCAGGAGAGCGTCTGTGCAGGAGGCTCTGAGAGAAATCTGAGGCAGGGGGAGCCCAATGAAGCCAGCAGCAACAGGGCCCACCGGCGGGAGGTTTTGTAGGAGTGCCCTGTAGTCTAAGGGTTCCTAGGTGTAGGCACTGCTGCCAACCAAGCAAAACTACAGGCTCTGCCACTGTTTTGCTGTGAACCAAATCGGCTTACCTCTGACTCCGCCTTCCATTTTCCCACAGCTGATTGGGCTGGGTGTGGGGACCGGGCAGCCCTTTCTGGGGAAGCTTTTGATTAACAAAGACAGGGTGATTTTGTGGTCAGTATCGCGGAGCTCTGGACAGAAGCACAGCTCACCCCTTCGTGGGAGGTTCTGAGGACCTCTGCCTTGTATGCACAGACACAGACAGAATGTTCCATAATGCTGAGGGGCTGACAATTCATAAACAAACCTGTGCCCAAGCGTGTGTACAGCCTGGTTGTGTGCTGCCCTGTTTTGTTTGGTCTTTTCTTGACCCCAGTGGGGCTGGATCTGAGCACTTGCCCCCATGGCCTGGGTTGTGCCTTCATTCTCCTTGAGGGGAGCCTGCTACATGAGAGTGGATGCAGCTATAAGCCACTCAGGACCCCCTGACACCCAGGCTTCCAAGAAAACCCCAGAGCTGTGGTCGGAGATGCACCGACACACATAGAAATAACATGGCCCTCACCAGGAACATTAAAAAAAAAAAGTCCCCAGCAGCCTCCTGAAGAAGAGCAGCAGTTAGCTAGCTAGGACAAAAGACGGGCTTTGCAAGTGGAGGTTACAGCCCATGCAAAGGACCAGGGGAAAGTAGGCGCTACAGAATAGAGGTGAGCGCACAACCCAACAGACTGTACTAGCAAGAGCGAGGACTGGGCGGTTCTTCTATGGCACATAAGGGCCCAGGATGAGCTGGGAAGCCTCTTTTTCCACGGGTACGAGATCCTCCTTCCATCGTCCCTCACTCAGCCAAGTGGCCCGAGACAAGCAGACAGCACGCGGAGGGCATTCACAAGCAGCAGTGCAGGGAGCTGCAGGGAGGGCTCGGCCAAGTTTCCTCATAGCAACAGCGGAGCACAAATGATGGCAGGTCCAGACCCGGAACACTGCGGGCACTGCTGTTACTGTGTCCACAGGACACTTTGGAAGGATGCTGCAACCTGGCTCGGCCCACACGCTCAAGTCTACGTGACGACACACTGGCCGTGTGAGCCTGTGATAGGCGGGCAGGCGGGTGGTAGGTGGTGGGTGGATGGGAGGGAGGGTGGATAATGGGTGGATGGACATGGGTGGGTGGGGATGAGGGATGGGTATGACAGAAAAGATGAAGGGATGGGTGAATGGCTGGGTTAGCTTGGTGTCCCACGCTCTCCGTGGCCTGACTAACCTGAACACTCCTGACTCCAGGATGGAGGGGTGCCCACGGGTACTGGTAGCTAGCCCCAAGGTGATGAGGGCAGGTACACTGTAGCCCAGAACGTGTAACCTAATGTGGGAAGTGGCTGGAACATGAACTTGACCAGCTGTTCCAGGACCGACCAACCTTCAGAACTTGGCCAAAACAGCATCTCAAAAAAAGGAATCCCCTCTATGACAGCAATGGCTGCAAGCTGTGAGAACGGACAGGCGTCCTTCTGAGCTTTCCCAGCCAAGAGTGTTTATGGAACACCACAATGGGTCCAGCTCTCTGAAGATTTTCACCTTGTAGATGCAGAAACCACCAGTGTCTAATCTGGAGGTGTCGCTCAAATGCTTCTTCTTCCAGGACCTTCCTGTCACAGACACCTCAGCAGACCCTTCCCCAGGAGCAAGCACACCCACAGAGCTCTGGAAATCATTTGGTAGGACTCATGAGCTTCCAAAATCTGGTCCCCAGACTCGTCTTCTACTCAGGGAGTACAGACACCCTGGCCCTGGGCTCCAGTGTGGCCCAGGGGGCTGAGGTGGGACACAGAAGACATCCAGATCAACAGAGCCATGACTCAGGTTTGCAGCCAGCTCGAACCAAGCTGGGGCTGGATCCTAAGCCACCCCTCAGGCCTTTCTGGGACTCAGTTTCCTCATCTCAATGATGGGATTAGACTTGCTCATTGCTTTATAGACTTGATTCAGAGCCACTCAGGGGAAGGGGAGATAGCTCTAGTCCTTCCCCAGCCCATTCTGACCCACTCTCACCTGGAACCCTCTAAAGGAAAGTTTTAAGCCCTTAAAAAACAATGTCTGAACAATCCTGCCTTTTCCTTCTACTAGCCCCTGGAAAGTTAGGTACTAAGGACGAGCATGACTCTTCAGAGACAGCCTGAGAGAGCTGGCATGTGGATGTGGGCAGAAGCCCAGAAACACCCCAGAGAACAAGACCAGCTTCTGCCACTGTCGCCCTTGGGACATGTGTGCAGCATCTAAAAATGATCTTCAGAACTCCCCTGGCACCTACTGATACCCCCTGGGTCAAGGGATGATCAAAATAAACAGTGAACACTTCAACTTAAAGATTCGTTACAGGAGCTGGAAGTATGACTTAACGGTTAAAGCACTTGCCTAGCAAGCGCTAAGACAAGCGCTAAGTACCTGAGCTCTATTACACAGCACCACATAAGCCGGGCATAGTGGCACACGCCTGTAATCCCAGCACTTGGGAAGCCGAGACGGGAGGATTGCCGTGAGTCCCAGGCCAGCCTGGGCTACAGAGCAAGACTCTGTCTCAAAAACAACAACAAAAAAAATTTTGTTACAGACACCCAGTCAAGAATCCCCTAGGTAATCCTTCCACTGGCTTTGAACACACCTGTCCCATCATTTCTGCCACCTCCTGACGTGGTTCTGGAAGTCTTCTTTCTTAGGTGTTCTTAACTGTGCCTCTGTGACTGACTCAATATCCTGAGGCGGCTCAGAATGCTTCTTTTTCATGGTCTTTTTGACTTCCGGGATGGGCCAAAAGTCACAGGTGCCAGATCCAGTAAGATGCATGAGGACACACCGTCGTGTTTTTATTCGACAGAAATCGCCACAAATGTTTGATCAATGAGAAGTGATCAAAAGATACAGCACATATTTAATTTTAACTTAAACATTCACAGTAACTCTCCATTTTTCCCTTGGATGTAAACATCCACTGTTCACACCTAAAACTCAGACACGGAACAGTCTCCTTGGTAAAATCGATAAAGCCGATCCCAGTGTGGGACATTTGCTTATGCAGACAGGCAAAAGCCACTCTGCGACAGGCTGGAACACTTCTACCCTCCGAGGCCCCAGGGGGCAGCCAGACTACACAAGAGAACACTTGTCACGAAGAGGAAGTGCGGCTGATGGAGCCCCCATGGCTCAGCAGGCGCTGTGGCCCCTCTGGCCCCTGCCCGGATCCCAGGCTGTCTCCAGCCCGGCTCAGGCTGGCTGGGCTGGAGGTGGAGGGGGGAGTGCCCAGGAGGGTGATGACATCACCACCCGAGCCCTTGAAAGATGAGCTGCTCCACTGCTGCCACTCCAGCTCGCCTCCTGGGGCTCCGGAGGGGTGGAGACCGCGGGACCCAGCAGCCTGCTGGACCAAGAGAAGTGAGGAACCGCTGAAGTCTACACAGGGCTTGCTCCGGACACGGTAGGCACCGAGCAGAGACTGTCCTAGCCACCTCCTTTTTGTGAGGAGGACATGTGAGGAGGAACCGGGAGGGCGGGCAGTGGGGCTGACTCTGGTCTTGGGGAGTTTGGGGAAAGCTCCCTTCCTGTCCTAAGTCTGAGTGAGACGTGAGTCTGGAGACCAAGGGAGAAGGATCTGGGCTGGAGGAACTGCTGTGTTGTCTCTCCCCAGAGTGTGGAGTAGGCGAGTCAGCGACTTGACTTTCCGGGCACTGGGTGGATGCCTCAAGCGAACCCGGCTCAGCTCACAGTGCGCACGGGGCAGCAGGGAGGTGGCCGGGTGTGCATTCCTGAATCTGGCTTTTCATTGGCAGCATGTCGTTCTTAGGTCCCCTGGCACCCGGGGCAAGCTCTGCACCCTCTTGGGGAGTCTCTGTTTCTCTATCTGCGAAGTATCTTACTTGCCCGCTCCTTGAGGACAGCAGGGGCTAAGTTAGACAGTGGAGAGGGTTTGTCAGTGCTGGCTGCTGGGCACTGAGGTGGTCTGTGGCAGCGGCTTGGCTTCAGATAGGATTTGGCTCCAGTTATGATTTTGGCTTCAGGGTAGATACAGTGCTCAGTGTATTCTTGTGTGCCGCTCAGGGTTGGAGTCCCCAGCTTCGCTCTCTCCTTCTGGATGACATTGTCTCACAAGGAATCTTGTCCCAGGTCCTGTGCCACAAAGAAGACCTAGCAATTCCTCATGTTACAGGTGCCTACGGGTGACATGCCACATGCACTGGCCATGTTCAGTAGTGGCAGCCGTTACTGTGATGGTGGAGGGCAGGCAGCCTCGAAGCTGGACCGGGTGGGCATTGGGCAACACTCTCCTGACAGGTTCCAATGTGCCTCCCTGAGTCACAGGCTGCCTTGGGTCTGCCAGCCAGCAGGAAGTGGATGCCCTGGCCTCAGCGTGGTGCCATGGGGCTTCCTAGGCCAAGCCCCCTCCTAGTTCCCTCTCTGGGTAAGAGGAAGGCTTGAGTGGTGGCTGGGGAAGCCTGAGTGACCCAGGACTCTGCTCCCAGCCCACTTTCTCTGGAGAAAATCACCTTGTGCCTTTCTGTGCCCTGGCAGTCATGAGATGACAAGGGACACACCACAGCTGTGAGCCCCAGGAACTTGGAGGGGAGCTTGCTGGGTTTCCTCCTGCTTGGGCAGGAGCGGGGAGCAGTCAGGTGAAGGGGGAATGGAGGAGGGACACATACTGCGCCAACAGCTGTCCTGAACTTCACAAACAACCTCACGAGCTACAACTGTATATTCCACACCCTCCCAGGCACACACGCAGAAGCTGTCCAGGGCAACGTCAGCCCCGCCAAGCCTCTGCCCAGTGTCCAGGGGCTGCCTTGCCTCACTGGCGCTCAGACCTTCTCATCCATAGGCAGGGGAGGTTCCGACCACTGGCTGAGCCATGAGGAGTCTAACAATTTTGGGGACCCAGTGGGAGATGCTGTATCATGTGTCCTCTGCTAACAAGATGACTGCCTGGATAAAAAAGCTCCGAGGCGTCTAGGGTGACATCAGGGCTGCCCTATCAGGTGCGTCACGTGTGGCCACTGGGGCGAGGGAGAGCCTTGCATGCCTGCCAGGGACTCGGGTTTTCAGAATGACAGCAGGCACATGTCAGAGCCACCTGACACATGAAAAGTGTGTCGGCCTCAAGCAGGCACCTGGCTATGTGGGCTGAGTGGCAAAAGGTTGAATGAATGAATGAATGAATGAATGAGGGGATGCTGGTAGCATCGCAGACACAGAAAGCGCACAGAGCATGTCACTAAGTGACAGAAAAGTCAACACGCTGTGTGAGCCCAACTACACAACATTTTGGGGAAGGCAAAAGTACAGAGATGATGCACAGGGTAGTGGCGGTTCAAGAGGAGTTGGCCTGGGAGGACAGAGGGGCTGGAGCTGGGGGGCGACAGGGAGGCCATGTGTACAGTACTGCCCAGGTGGGAGGGGGTCATGTAGTGGTCCAGATGCAGAGAGGAAGGCCCCACAGCAGGAGGGAGGGATCTCCAGTGCAGCAGGGCTTGGGTGACAGTGATGTGTCTGTGTCCTCTCATCACTGTGACAAGGGCACCACGTGGTAAGGGTTGGGGAGAACAGGACAGACTGTATGAGCTGGAAGGTTAATGAGATCTGTCTTCTCCCTCTGTTTTGCTGTGATTTTAACACTGGTCTTAAAAAAAAAAGTGCTCACAGAACAAGTGGTATATATGTTACCTTAGGGCAGTGGTGTCCAAGTTTTGCTTGTCTGGGCTGTCTGGAGCGAAATGAACCTTCTAGGGCCTCCTATAAATCGTACGGGATCGCTAATGTCTGAAGGCCACCAGATTTCCTTTACTTTTTAACACTTTAACTTACTATGTATTTCATGAAATGATACAACCCAAGTTTAGTAATTAAAGAAACTTACATGTCTGCTGAAACTTCCATTCGCCACTGGGCCACCCATGTGGAGGTAAATCTCCTGGTTAGTCGCTGCATTCGGCTCCCCCACACCCACATGCTCTGTAACAGCTTACACACACGGGCGTCAATTTCACTGCGTGCGGTGGGTGGATGATGCACGGTTAGCACAGCGCTCCACTGTCACCTGTGACGCCTGTGACCAAACAGCAAGCAATCCAGTCAGGAAAAAGGTTGCTAAAAATCACATCCTAATGTTAAAAATTATCACTAGCCATCCAGGGCCTCGCAAAGGCTGTGGGCCATGGGCTGCATGTGCTGCTTGAAGGCTAACAGGGTTCTCAGAGTACTTTAGGGTCATGAACCAGATGATCAGAACCTCCCTGAATGTAATGTTTCTGGTATGTTCTCAGTCTAGAAATCCCCAGCCTGTAAGTGTCTGTCTTAGTGCACATACTTTCAGGGATGCGGCTTTCACTAGTTCACAGGCAGCCAGTTCCATCTCAGGATTGTCCTGTCCAAAAAAAAAAATAAAAAATAAAAAATCCCTCATTGGACTGAAGTAAAACCCATCTTCCCCTGAGCAAAGGGCCCATTTTCTGGTTCTTGGGGTTTATGTGATTGTAGCATCATAGGTCCTATCTCAGTCAAATGCCCACAGTGCCTTAATCTACCCTCAATGAAGAATGGAAGACCAAGACCCTCCTCCAAGTCCTTCTGATTTTCCTGGGGGCCAAAACGTGCCCCAAGGCTGCTTTCCAGAACAAACCAAAGGAGGCATGTATTTCTCTGACCCTGTCCTCAAGGCGGAACCTGGGTTGGGCTAATGTGGGTTCTACGTGGGACTAAAAAGCTGCCTGGATATGCAGGGGCAGAGATGACAGGGCTGGCCAGGCCACAAGTAGGTCACTGATCACTATTTTCTCTTTTGTACTCATTGAAATTTTACTGTGACCATGTACACCCTTTGCAAAAATAAAAAAAAAAGTGTAAATATAAAAAGCCTAACAAACTCGAGTGGAAATCAGGAGACTCTCCTGCTCTCCTGGTTCTGCAACTGGATACCCGACATCTCCCTCCAGATATGAGAAGAGGATGTGAAAGTGAGGGGACAATTTGCCCACGTGTCTGCATCCCGGAGCCAGCTCATCAAAGTAGTTGAGGGAAAAGCCAGGACCCGGGACACGGGATGAGCAGGCCCTGGGTCACCACAGTCACCAGGAGACCATGGAGAAAGTGCATTCACTGAGCACCTGCTGTGTGCCTGGCTCTGTGCTGAGTGCTGGGGCTACCAGGGACCCCAATAGGGGCACTGCTCACTTGGTCTCAGGTCCTGGGAGTGATTTTTTCCCCAAAACAGAAAAAATTAGGCATTCCAGCCAAATGGGAAATTCATCATAATAAATAATTTAAGAAAAGGAAAGAAAGAGTACAATAAAAATTACTGTGATCAGGGGAAGTGGTTAAAGTCTAAGGGGAAGGCCAAGGAGTTGTCCGAGCATGACAGAAATGTAACTGCTTTAAAGGCTGCTCGGAACAGACAAGATAAGAGTTTGGAAATAATCTGGAACTAAAGTTGCATGTTATTTCAAATGGAGCTGAAGGCAGGAGGGGAAGGGAGGGGAGGATGAAAAGCTTGCTAAAATGTTTTTATTTCCTCTGGAAGAAATATTATTTGGCACGAATCAAGGGATACAGCTTCTGATATTTGTCAAAAATGTAAAGACGGACATTAGAAAAGTAGAAATGGGACATACTACACTGTCCCTTATAAAGAACATACATGTACCAAAATTGGCCATGTGTAGGCTTGGAGAACCATCTACTTACAGCGACTGTACCTAACCTGCGGCTAGCAGTATTTTTGCCCTCGGGTTTCTGAGTGAATAGGAATCATCTTGGGCCATGTATAAAGTATCTAATATAGTTAATATGTAAGTACTACAACTTTTTTGATTTCTTATTAAAATACTAAAATTTTTAAGCGAAAAAATGTCAGGCTGCAGCTGGTCACACTTGACGGTGAAGAGCAGCTGGCGGCCGAGGCGGGCCAGCCCCGCAGCGGCAGCACACGGGATCTGCCCAGCCAGGGCTTGGCACCAGCCTGGCAGCCTTGCGCCTTGCCCTCTGGCCCCAAGGCCTGTGGTCGCCGCCCCTGCACCTGCGGCCCGAGGCGCCCCACCGCCAGAGCGAGCTCCAGGCTTGGCCCCTGCCCGCCACCGGCGCGCCCGCGACTCCTCCGTCCCTGAAGCGCCACGACCAGGCCGCGGGCCGAGCCCACGGTCCACACCACAGGTGCGCTCCCGGTTTAGCTGAAGTATTTTTTTCTTTTTTCTAATGGTTACCCAGCAATGTTGTCCAACAACCCTGGTTAGGACAGGCCAGTACCTGCTGAGCAGCCCGGGCAGGTCACCGGACTCTCTGAGCCTTCCTTTCCTCCCATCACGGCGTCCAGGAGGAGGCAGCGCTTACGGAGACTGCCGGCGTCCGCGGCTCCGGGCCTCTCTGCCCACACGGAGCGCGGGCACACTGCGGCTGGCACCTCCCGGGTCCCTCCTGGAGGGCCCTCGTCCGGTCCCACCACTGCCTACCGCTAAACGCCTGCAGCAGGAGCCAGTCCTTACTCCTGGGCTTCCTGAACCTCTGTGCGCCTCTGCCCCCAACACACGCACGTACGCACGCACGCACGCACGTACACACACATCCGCACACGCACGCATGCGCGCTGCTCCTCCACTCCCTGCGCTCCCAGCGCGTCTGCGATGGCTGCCTGATTTGCGGCTGTGGGCAACTCCGAAGTTCGTTGCCGCCGCGGACAGGTTTCGAGTTCAAGGCCGTGTGCATCGTAGAGCAGAGAGTGTGTCCGAATGGAGGGAGGGAGGCTGTCCAGGGCTGGTAAAATGTATTCAAGCCCTGCCCTGGCCTCGGGGCGCCGCTGCCACCTCTGTACCACGGGTATTTTTTCTCGGGATAAACCTCCCGGTGGGCTCGTGTCCCCGCTTGGCAGTTGAGGAAACAGTCTCAAGAGCCGGCTTCTGAACTGGCCTGGCTCTGCCCAGTTGTCTAGTGTGAAGGTAGGGATAGCCAGGGCTGGACAGAAGCGTGCACGCTGCTGGAGAGGAGGGGGTGTGGGGGGAGAGGAAAGGAAGGAAGGAGCGAAGGAAGCAGCGGATGGAACAAGAGGGGTTGGGGGAGCCCGAGCCGCCAGCCTGGGCTTCGCCACAGAGGGCAGCCATTCACAAGTCCCAGCCAGGTCCTAGCCTCTCCAGGGCTGGGTCATCTTGCCTGTCCCCTCCTTCCCTAGGTCTTCCCAGCAGTAAACATGTGTTCGGTGACATAATGAATACCAGCCAGGGAGGACTTTCCTTGCAAGTGGCCTGGGGAATTTCTCCAGAGAGTCCCTTTCGGCAGTGGTATCTATGACCCAGGGGATGGAGGTGGAGGCAACCTGACCCTTCACTGCTCAGAACAGTACATGGATTTGGGGGGCAGTGTAGGTAACTTTCATGCCTGAGACCAGAAAGAGAGCTGCTGAGGTCTTGAGAGCCAGGGATGAGCCACCGGGTCCTTGCCACAGACCTCACCTAGTGATGGCACCCCTCACCCTGCAGGTAGGAGGGGCTCACACAAAGTCACACTGCCAGCAAGTGGCAGAGCTGGGTTCTGAACACCAGCCAGCATGACCCCAGCACTCCGGTTCTTGTGTTATTCGGCAGACTTGCCTCACAGGGGACGGTTGGGGTGGCCTAAGAAAAGGGACAAAAGAAGCCACCAAAACCCGACATGTGGCTTGGGTTCCAGCCCTTGCCTCCCAGACCATATCATCACCCATGGGAGGGAGTCCTGCCTCCTGCGTAGAGTGCAAGAAAGGTTGGGATGAGGGAGTATACCCTAAATACATTCCGGGGTGTGTGTGTGTGTGTGTGTGTGTGTGTGTGTGTGTGTGTGTGTGTGTGGTCCTGGAGCAACAGCTCAGGGATGTGACATTAATCTACATCCCCTACCTACTTCTAATTCTGAGACAACATCTTGCTAAGTCTCTAAGTTGACCAGGCTGGCCTTACACTTATGGTTCTTCTGCCTCAGCCTCCCTACGTGCTGGGATTATAGGCCTGTGCCACCCGGACTGCCTTTGATGATATTTTTGAATTGCAAAGAGAAAAAGGAAATACTATAAGCATCAGATTGACTGGAGGTTGGGCACAGAGCTGGGACAGACAGCTCAAAAGCAAGGAGATGGGGCTGGGGCCCAGCTGAGGGGTGAAGTGCTCACATAGCATGAACGAGGTTCTGGGGCCAACTCACCAGTACCACATAAAGATTGGCTGGGCATGGTGGCCCACACTATAATCCCAGCACTCAGGAGGCTGAGGCAGGAGGATTGCCATGAGTTCAAGGCCAGCCTGGGCTACACAGTGAGTTCAGGATCAGCCTGGACTACAGAGAAAGACTATGTTTAAAAAAAAAAAAAAGCTGAAAGAATCAAGCTGTTTTCCGGCTCTTCTGAAAATACATCAGACTCCAATAGAGGAGCTTTATAGACTAGAGAGAAGCAAGTTGTGATGCTCTATTAGTTCATGTTGCATCACTATAACAAAATATCTGAGGCTATCTAACTTTACTAAGAAAAGAGGTTTATTTAGCTTACAGTTTTAGATGGTCAAAGCTCGAACATCATGGTCTAAGTTCTTGCACGCCCCCTGCCCCTGTCTGTATCATCACAGTTTGGGGGGCAGTGGTGGGAGGAGGAAGTCACATCACCAAACAGGAAGCCAGGAAGCCTCAGTCATTTCTTCTGAAGGCACCCCAGTGTCCTAAAGACTTCTCGCTCAGCCCTACCTCCTAAGTGTCCCACACCACATAGGGACCAGTCCCTCAATACGTGAACCTTTGGGGGACACACTCAAACCACAGCCAGCCACGGCAGTGGGAAGATGTGAATAACTGAAAAGTCTCAGAAAAATGCCACGCTGGCTGCCATCATGGGTACAGGAGAACCACTGCAGGCTTAGCTGAAAGACAAAATGAGAATGGGGACCGTCCTGGCGGAGGCTGGTAACAGGTCTTTCCCTCGGGCTCCTTGGGACAGGCTGAGCTCGGGGGTCATGAGTAGACTTTGCAATACACCGGAAAGTCACCTCTGCCACAAGGTCTCCTCCACAGACTGCCACAGCTGGCTGATTTTCCTCATCACCCAAAGCCCACAAACTCCCCCGCTCAGGACTGGTGACCAGATTCCAAGGGAATCATTGGAGAACAGTTTGTAAGAACTTCAAACATTTCATTTTACACAAAAACAGGGTGTGCATTTATTTACCAGAGTTTCTGTAAGCAAGGCCATTCCTCTGCGCAACAGTTAGCCTATAATCTTTCTTACATAAACTGACCATAATTCATTCCCCGATTTTTTTTCAAAAAAGAAAAAACTAAGTGGCTTCTTTAAATATTTTTATTACAAAAGTAATAGAGGTTCTTCAAAAAACTTGGAAACCACTATAAAGAATACAGAAAACCCCAAAACAACTCATGCTTCCATGCCCCAAAGCCACAGCAACCCACGAGCATGCTGTGGGTTGCCTTTTAGATTTGTGTCCCAGATTTTTGTTTTGTTTTGTTTTGGGTACTGGGAATTTAGCCCAGGGCCTTCATCTGAGCTACATCTCCAGCCTGTCTTTTGTTGCCCAGGCTGGGCTCAAACCTACAATCCTCCTGCCTCAGCCTCCCCAAGTGCACATCCACATTGTCCCCTGTGGCCCTCTATTAAACGCCGTGAATGTCTCATGCATGAAGCGTGTGCTGTCCTTTTTGATTATTTTCAGAAATACCACGCAGAAAGGAGAGGACATTTTTGAGGTCCTTGATTTGCTTGACAAATTACTCCCAAATTGAATTTTCTGGAGGCAGGTTTGGGAGCCAATCAACACGTCTCCTCCTGCCTAAAATTACCCGGAGGAGACATCAAAAAGCACATGCCTGTAGTCCTTGGTCTATGACTACCAAGCCAGATTCTTTTCATGTAGTTTTGTCTTCAGAGGTTCCTGCAGGAGTTGGGGACAGATAGCCAAAGATGCGTCCCTGGAGACAGAAGAGCTGGCATCGCATCAGATGCGAATTCCAGTATTAAAAACCTCTGCCAGCCATTGGGCCCCTACCAACAACCAACCTCATTTACTGACAAGGAAATGGAAGCTCAGAGTTCAGTGCCAGCCCGGAAGTAGAGGCACAGACATGTGACTCCATTCTCCCGGCGACTGGCTTCAGAGAAATGTGGAAGAGAGTCACCTTGATGTGCCTCACTGCCTGGTGTGGGTTGGGGCAGCCTGGGCCTCTTTGAGGATTTGGTTTCTGGCTCCAAAAATGTGAACTGCAATCACAGTAAGCAAGCTCGTGCATGTCCAAGATGCACCTTGGTCCCAGCTCAGAAAGCAGGAATTTTCCACTCGGGTTGCCCCGGAACTGGTGAACCCTCGGGCCTGTGCACAGCCCGCACCCTGAGTGAGCTCTGCAGAGACCTCAGAGTCCTCTTCCACCCGCTGAGCTGCAGACCACACATGGCTCCTCTGGACACGTGGGATGGGCCATGCTTGTATAACAGAGACAGAGGTGACAAAGCACCAGGTCTCCCGGCCTCCCTACAGGAAGGCAGCCAGGATGGGTAGTGTAACCACAGACTTCCTGTGACCCCGGGCCAAATTGTCACTCCATTGCTGGGCATCTTTCCAAAATCTAGCACCCTCTCTGATGCTCATTTCCACCCTAGAAACTGGCTGGTGTCACAGTGTTATTTGGAGGATTAAGAAAAAAAAATCAGGCAGATGAATCTCGGATATATAGTCAGCCCCTCGAGTACCTCCACATAACATGCATAGGGAAGTCATGTACAGTCCTAGAAGGTAAGAGGTGTTGGCCCAAAGACACCAGAAACATTGCCCAGGAGGTACGTGAATACCTTTAATGACAGGGAACTCACTACTGCCTAGAACAACTCAGGGCATCAAACTTTCAAAAAGCACTATGCTGTGCCAGGACTGAGGGTTTGGATGAGCTGAGACGCTGTTCTGTGCTTAAGGGACTATGATAATGTGACAGTGGGTGTGAAGAAAAGGAAAAGCCATGTGTGTGCATGTGTGTGTGTGTGTGTGTGTGTGTGTGTGTGTGTGTGTGTGTGAAGGTACACTTTTGTACATGTGCACGTAGCAATGACTAGAAAATGAGGGACAGAAAGTCATCACACCTGGCACCAGAAGGGACAGATGGAAGCAAGCTGGAAATCACAGACTGTCACAGCTAGGAGGACTTACAAAGTCATCTGTGTGATCACTCCAACCTTTGCTCTACTGATGGGGACACTGAGACCCAAGCAAGCGAAGTCAGGTGTAGCGTGCCCACCCCACACACGCAGGGCCCTGGGTTCCACCCCCAGCATCACACACACAAGCTCAGAGCCAATCTAGGAATAAGGAAGAGGAGAGCAGCAGCCTTGGTGGCCACTGGCTTCCTGCTGGCCCTGGGCTGGATATCGGTCAGCGCCAGATCACGTCACCCTCAGGACATGGGCCAGAGGAGAAAGCCGAGGTCAGGGAGAAGAAGGAGCTGGGGTCAAGGCCAGGTCTCCTCACCCTCCCAGAGCCGCAGTCCCAGCCCCAGGCCCATGTCCAGCCAGCAGCCAGCAGCACGCCTCCCCTGGAACCCTGAGGGGTCCCGGGAACTTGGGATTTAGTCGCATATTCCTAAACTCCCTGTGAGCTCCAGGCTCCACCAGGCAGATTGGCCTCACGCACCCCACCGCAGCCAGCCCAGCCCTTTCTTTGTCCTTTCGGTCTTTGTGGTGCTTTAGTGTGTGAAGTCACCCGGGTCCCCACCTTGAGCCTGTGACCTTCCCTTCACAGAACTTCCGTTCCCTGGTCTATAAAATCAGCACTAGAAGTTCCTGGCGGGACAACTGTGGGATAGGGAAAGAACGGATGTGCACGCACTGTGTCATAGGCTGTAAAGAGCTGTGCCCGTTGCGGGACTGTGGGAACCGCAGGGGCGGGGGCAGGTGCTTTGGACGGGAACTGCTTTCTGCCACCTGCTGTGAGCTTTGGGCTACAAATCTCTACTGGCAAGATTCCCCCGCTTGAGAATTGCACAGCTCTCACATGCCTGGTGCTTTTGCCCCTGAGCCGGAGTGCTGATCCTACACCATCCCCATCCACTTAACACCCAGACCTTGCTAAGCCCCTCTCTGGACTGGGATTCTACTTTGTTGTTTATAGAAAAGAGAACAGGCTGATGACCTAGTTCAGTGGTTAAAGCGCTTGCCCAGTGAGCACAAGTCCCTGGGTTCAACTCCCCAGCATCACATAAAAATTAGCCCAGCATGATGGTGCATGTCTGTAATCCCAGCACTCAGGAGGCTGAGACAGGAGGATCATCATGAGTCCAAGGCCAGCCCGGGCTACATAGTGAGTTCAAGACCAGCCTGGGCTGCAGAGCGAGACTCTTCCTGAAAAATGAATAAAAATAATAAAAACCTTAAAATTTTTCAAAAAAGAAAAAAAAAGACAAGCTAGGTTCAGTGGCACAGGCCTGTAATTCCAGCAGTCTGGGAGGCTGAGGCAGGAAGATCACAAGTTCGAGCTTAGCCTGGGGAACTTGGCAAGACCCTGTCTCAAAATCGAAAATTAAAATGGGCTGAGGATGTAGCTTACGATGAAGGTTCTGGTTTAGATCTCCAGGACCACAGAAAGAAAGAAGGGAGGGAGGGAGGGAGGAAGGGAAGAGAGAGAAGAAAGTAAATATAAGAAGAATGCGACCGTCCCACCCACTTTCAGGACAAGGACAGCCAAGCGCATGCCTGGGGACTTTCAGGGGTGTCGCAGCTCAGCTTTGCAGCTTGCACATGGAGACTCAGTTTCCTTCTCTCTAAAATGAGGACATGAACGTATCCTGGGCTGTTGTGAGAACTCAGTGAGTTGATGTCTGCTTTGTGCTTGGAGCAGGGCCGCAGAGGACAGATGACTGACGTATTTGCTGCCAGTGTCATCATTGTCATTGCAAACGGTCCTTGTGGCAAATATAAGAGGTGATCAACAGCTACAGTATACTTTTGAATAAAATTTTTTATTCCAATAAAAGATACATTCCCACGAGCCCCTCAGACTCCCCGCTCCCTGTCCCCGCCGCCCTAGCCCTGGTTCTTGCCCCACCCCCTGTAGCGGGTCGGGAAGTGCTCATTCGTGTCAGCAGACGGGCAGCCCTGCGTGTCCTCATCTGCCTCACTCACCAGATCTGGGGACATCTGGCTCTTCCCCAAAGTCAAAATGACTACACAGGACACTGGGCAACTGCAACAGCTCAACTGAAGACACTCGCGAAAGAGAACTTCCAGAGCTGCCTCAGAAAGGGGCACAGATGGGACGCGTGGGTTCCAGGCAGCGGGGCGGACCTCGGCTGAGTGACTCTAGACAAGTCCCGCTGTGCTCTGTGCTTCCTTTGTTCTCATCTTAACACGAGGGTGGGGATAGGCCCTTCCTCTAAGCCGGGTGTGGGTCACATGAGTCACCCCCCCCGGAAGTCATAGCCTACTTCTTGGCAATGAGGAGCTGTTTTTATGGTGGCTGTCAGAGTTATTCCTCATCAACATGTTAAACGAACGAAGTGTGAACAGAAATGTGTGGCAAACGCTGGTGCAGACCTGTCAGCTTCACGGTCACTGTCAATGCTGTCCCCATGCTGTTCACAGCAGGGGCCTGTCAGGAGCCCGTGTATGTAGGGGTTCTGATGCCCCAACCAGCAATGTAGGCACGGTCCTGTTACCGGGCGGTGGGTCAGCCTCACCCAATGCCCAGGCTCTAGGTATCCATACAAAGGCTCGAGCCGGACACACACAGAAGCAGCATGAAGGCACAGATTTGTGCACAGAACAGGGATGGACCGTGAGGAAGCCCGTGAGGAAGCCCCAGGGTGAGTCTAACCCTCGCAGCTGGCTGCTTTTGGTTTCAATGGGATCTGCAGAGCGGCTCTTGCCCGCTTCCCTCTCCTTTCTAGAAAAGGTGTAACACTGGCAGAACCAGAGCCCTGGAATCTTGAAGGTTGACACCCTCCATCCCAAGGGACTCTGCCTCCTTCTGCAACAGAACAGGGCAGGGGACAGAGGTCACACAGCCAGGGAGAGGTGTGGACTCGGGCGGGACCTGGGCAGGCCTGACAGAACAGGGCTGGGACTAGAACCTCGAAGGCAGCATGTGGCCACGCGGGGACATGGGGCAGTTCCATCTGTGCCACACCCATGAACGGAGCTCCTTAAGGCTGACTCAGGCCGCTGGGCTGCTTGAGAACGTGTGGAGGCCCATGAGGGAAAGCCGTGCCTCTGAAAGCTCACGAGCTCATCGCCCCTGCTTGCACACCCCCCAGGACTGGGAGCTCACTGCGCCCCACTCTTTAGGGACATGGCTGGAATCATCTATCGCAGCCTCTCATCCTCCAATGAGGAAATGAAAGCCCAGAGATGTCCTCTGTTTACCCAGGGGCACACCAGGTAAGGAGAAGGCACTCCTTCTCTCCCCTTTGCCATGGAACCCCAAGGGAGGGCTGTCCACCACGTTTTCACTGCAATACAAATGTGCCAGGAACAGAAATTTGTTTGAACAAATGAATGAATAAATGAGTAAATGAAGGTGACTCTCTTGGTGAAAAGGCAAAGGCCCTTTCAGAGCCAAGGGCAGTTTATGGAAGCACCCAGACTCCTGATACTACAGTGCGCAGGAAGGGACAAAATTCTCCAATTTTACCTGCCTGTGATTGGGTGTTCTCCACCACTCCTCTTGCTTGTTCACGGAACATGGCCAAAAGCACGTCAGGACACCAGGGATTCTTGTTTCTCGGTGGCCGGCCAGGGTTTTCTGCTCCCTGTGTCTTCCTCCCTCCCTTACTTAGTCATCTCAGCTGGGTGGGAACCCAGTCACGGCACATATTTGCCAGGGGCAGAGGAGCCAGGCCAGCAGCCAGTCTGGTAGAAGCCAAGGCCACCGTCTAGGCAGCAGAGAGCTTCAGGGACTGGGGAGGCTGCAAGAAGCAGTCTCACTTCCCAGCTGGCACTGCCCCTGGGGCTCGGCCCTGCTGGACAGGGAGCACCCCTGTACTTGTTACAGGGCTTTGGATGTTGCTCTCCAGCAGGGATTTCTGTATCCTCTTAGTGTAAATGACTTCACTGCTCATGACAGGAAGCTGGGACACTTGGGGACACCACGCACAGGCATCTTTATCTTCACGCAGGGGCATCTGCCCTCAGCCTGGTGTGTGCCCACGGCACATCGGCTCGGGTGGGGCAGCTGTGGAATGGTAAACAAGAGGATCTAGGGATTGGAATTCTGGGACCGAGATCAAGGCGAAGCTCAGTCACTAACCGGGGCATCCTGGGACGATGTCTCCCAGCTCTGGGCCCCTGAGTCCATCTCTGTCATGTGAAGTCTGATGAAATTCTGCTGAGCTCTTCCCCCTCGGATTGCCAGGATCCCATAGGGTTAACCTGAGGAGAATTTCCACGAGTGTACCCCTGCTTCCAGTCAGATGGCACCGGAGCAGTGTCCCCACGGGCTACCGCCCTGGTCCTGGCCTCTGAGCCCTTTGCCTTGGGTCCCACCCCTCATAGCTCCTCCAGGAGGAGTCGGGCAAAGTCTTGGCTCCTGTCCTAAGTTGGTATTGCCCTCCTGGGGGCTTCAGACTGTCCTCATCTATCTGGGCCTCAGCTTCACCCTCTTTGGAAAAAAGGGAAGGGCAGGGTGGGTGTCTTGTTTCATTTTGTGAGCACCAGACCTCTTTGCTTCAGTAAGACTGTTTGCAGCAACCTGGGGCAGAGCGGAGAGGAAGGAGCACCGGCGCAGTTGGCATAGGCAAAGCTGTTTCCGGTGCTTTGCAATCATCACCAGCCCTGCACCCCCACAGATGGATGAGCTGTGGTGATCACACCCACGAGGCAGATAGGAGAAACTGATGTCCAAGGTGACCCGCAACGAGGACGTGTGGAACTGGGATTCTGATAGGGTTTTGGTCAAGGTCATGGAGCCACAGGACCCCTGGAGTTCCACCTCCAGGACGAAGTAGACACCTGGTTCACGTGCTTACACACCCATGTGCACACGCAGTGGTGGCCCAGAGGCTCTCAGCACACATCCAGTTAGTGGCTGACTTTCATCCGAAGCCCAGGTTCTAGACACACCCACTGGTGCCCAGGGGGAAGAAGAGCCACGCTGCTCACCTGGAACTGGCCCCTGGGACGGCCCAAGGGACTCGGCCAAGCTGGTTTTTCTCTTGCCTCTGATTAGCTGTGTGCTCTTGAATCATCTAGCTACTTCGCTGCTTTTGCGTTTTTAAGTGAAACATGACAAAAATGATGTGTTCCCCACTTTTTGCAGTGTCGGGGTATCACAGGCAGGAGCGCCCTAAATCCTTCTGTTTCCCTTTGCCACCATTCTGCAAAAAAATGTCAGCTGGACAGAAAAGGAGACAGAGCATCACTTGCCCTCTCTCTGCCAGTCAGCAGCCATTTCTTGAGCACCTACTATGTGCTGGGGACTTGACAGAGGAGGGAAGCGGCACCAGCGCAAGCACTGTGCCCTAGGACCAACGCCGCAGGGACAGGTATTGTGCCAAGGCAGGAGAGGACACACTGCTTGAGGGGTGTGCCTGTCGGGACTTAACCAGAGAGAAGGAACAGGAGGAGAGGCACCCGGCTACCGAGCCTGTGGCTAGGGGATCTGTGACCCACTCGGCCTTCAGGAGGAGCGTCCCAGATCTCTCAGGAACAAACAAATTTGCCCCCACGCAGGATTTCCAGCTGGGGTATAGATCAGTGGTAGAGAATTTGCACTGCGTTCAATCTCCAGGGCCCCAAATTATCAAAAACATGGGAGAAATTTCTTTGTTTCCTGGGAAACCTCGGGTCTGCTCTGGAATTCTTCCAGTTGACTGAACCACCCAGCACCTGAGGGTGCCCCCCCCCCCCCCCGCCTTGGTGAAGGCAGCCAGCCCTGGACACCTTCACAGCAGCCCCTAGGTTAGCGTGGGATCATGTTACAGGGGTTGGTGGCTAGGCCAGGTGGACACTTGGAGCCGGCTGTGCAGAGGCTGGGAGGCCCCACAGGGAGGGGAGCAGCTGAGTAAAATAGGGTGGGGGGGCCAGCAGGCAGCGGGGCAGCCAGGGCACAGGCTGTGGGTGTGGGGTACAGGAGGAGCCTTGGGGAGCCAGCAGTGCGTCTCCAAGGCTGTAACACGAGAAAATAGGTTAAATGAAAAGGGTCTGGGATGGACAGATGGCCCAGTACGTGACACTCACCAAGCTCCCTGCAGTTTCTTTAAGGTGCCATTATAACAGCTGTAGAACAACACAGACAACTCCCATGAGGGGATGGCCCCACGGAACCCCAGGAAACAAAAGATGGTGGGATGGGGAATGGGACAGGAAGGAGCTATGCTTAAGGTTAAGACTCAGGGAGATGGTAATATCATTTTTGAAAGCTCCTTGCTATGGTCTTTTTTTTTTTTAGGACAAAATGGTAGGATATCAAATGAAGTGGCTTGTTTATTAAAACTGTGAAACCCAATGTGGTAATGAGAAAAATCTTACATAAACTAATAATCTAACCATAATGACCGGGAAGAAGGAAAACATAAAATAAGTCCCCGAGGACAGCAGCCAGGAGAGTCAGCCTTATTGCCTCCTGCAGGAATCAGGACAGGAAGGGACTCTGCCTCCCAGAGCGCCTCCCTTTGTGTTTCCAGAACATTCCAGGCCTAGTAAAGTGTCCAGATGCCAGAAGGGCTCCCATGTGCCCGTTTGGGGTTGAGTCTGATTTTCATATTCTGCTCTGTTTGTGGACTCTGAGCATGGAGGTTGGCTTCCCAGAGGCATCCTTCCCTCTGTGGGCAGCTGTGGCCTTTGCAAAGCAAAGGAGAAAGGGCTCCTGGGAAACCTGGGCAGTGTGCTGCTGTGGCTGTGGTACCCTCCCCACCCCCACTGCAAGTGCAGTGGCCCAGGGTTACCTGGTGACTGAATGCAAACAGCATCTTGACTCCATGGTCATGTAAACCAGGTTTTAGAGGACAACATTCATTCTGTGAAGTGTCAAGGGAAGGGATTCAGGGGACCCCAGTCTTTTCTAGCTCTGGCCTTGACTCTAACTTGCTGGTGGGCTAAAGGATTTGACTTATGGAGCAATTGCTGATCAAGAGTCTAGGACGTGGGGAGCACAGTAGCAGGCACAGTGGGAGGTGGCAGAATGGGAAGAAGATGGGAAATGGGGTCCTTCCCCCCAATATTAGATACAATGGTACACACACACACACACACACACACACACACACACACAGCTTATTCACACATATGCACACTCAGTCACTGAGGAAATTCTAAAGCAATGGGGAGCCCCTTACAGTGTCAAGGGCTCCCCTGGGTGGTAGCAGGGACGTCCCAGTCACCCCTCTGTCTCCATCCAGCTGTGAAATCAGCATCAAACCTTAGCTTGTCTAGGGGAAGAGAACGGTCTAAGGCAGAGACCCTGCCCCATGCGTGGAAGCCCAGGGCTCCCTGGGGTGAAGGAGGGCGGCCCACAGCCTAGGATTCTGTGCTTCCTACACAGGACACGGGTTGGCTCACCTGCTCCTCACAGCAGCCGGGTGACACGGCTGCTGTTTCATACCGAAGCCCATTGTACAGTTCAGAACAATGAGGCACAGTGAGATTATGTAGGGAGCCCTGGGGGCGAGTCCTCAGTCGGCTCCGGAATCCACTGATGATGTCCAGGCGGTGCCTTCCCGCTTGTCCTGTGAGTCTTCTGCCAGATGCTTTGGGGCTGTGATCCCTATACTTGCTCATTTCTGTTCAGTTTCTGCCTTAGCTGCATCACCCATGTGAGTATTTGACACTGACAAATTCTTGAACTGTAGCTTCATATCACCAACTTAAACGGGACATGAGTATCATTTTCATTAAAAGATATATAACCAATCTATTAAAGTCTGGCTACAGTTGAGGAACAAGCTACATCTCTGAGCCTTCACTGAAAAGAGAGTATCTTAGTCCATTTCCATTGCTATAACACAACCCCTAAGGCTAAGCAATATATAAAGGAAAGAGGTTTACTTTGACTCAAGGTTCTGGAGTCTGGACGTCCAAGACTACGGGGTTCCTAAAGGCAATGACCTCATCACCTGGTACCAAGCCCCACTTCCTGCAGGTTGTACCACTTTCAACATCACTACACTGGGGACCAAGTGCCTAGCACATGAACCTGGAAGACACCCCCGGACCATCCTAGGACCTTCTGCTTGATTTCCTAGCTCTCAGATCAGTTTGCAATTTATTGGTGACCAAGGAAGCAATGTCTGGCTTCTCTGTCAGACTGTAAGTTACCACACACAACCACTGAGTCTGTGCTCCATAACCCACCACAATGCACGTGATGAGCATGTCCTAAATGTGTGCCAAATGAAGGGCTCTGAGACTGAAGATTCTCTTTTATGGTCCCCAGCCCCCAGCCCTACCTAACAATCTTTTCTCCTTTGGCCAGTGCAGGTGAGACTTATGTGCATCACACCCTGAGGCCAGATGCCTTCTACCTGGAAGAGACCCATGCTTCTGTCTGTCCATGAAGACCCTGTGCCCACCACAGCCTCCCTTACGTAAGTCAAAGAGAGCCCCCAATTTCCCAGGAACTCCCAGGAGAGCTGAGCCAGTGATCTCCAACCTTTTGGCACCTGGGACAGGTTCTGTAAAAGACACATGGAGAGGACAGGGTAGGACGGTGCTGGCATCGTGGTCTTAGTTCCACCTCAGATCATCAGGCATTAGATATTCATAAGGAACACGCAACCTAGGTCCCCCGCATGTGCAGTTGTTCACAGTAAGGTTCGGGCTCCTGTGAAAGTGTAATGTCGCTGCTGATCTGATAGGAGGCGAAGTAATTTGTGTAGCAACATGAGGGATAAGGAGGGGCCATGTGACCATTGGAGAGATTATGTCAACTAGAGGCAATCAGGAACCACACCTGGATTAGGGTTTGGGAACCAGACCTAGACTGGGAATTGAGAACCAGCCTGGATTAGAGTGTGACTGATTTATGGGCCAGCAAATGAGGGAAGAGCACCCACCAGGATATGGGAGGGCCAACCGGAACTCAAACGGTATAAAAGGAAGGATGAGGCAAGATTGTTACAGCTTCTTCCTCTGGGAAAGCTCTCGCCTTCACAATTGTCTATGGCGCCGATTTGCTACACGCCGCAGATCTTCATCACAGATTCGCTCCAGTCTCAACTTGAGCCTGTCTGCCCCTTGCTGATCTTCAGTCGCTGATCTTCGCCATTGTTCTTCAAACAACCGAGATCCACAGCAGACTCACACAAGCTGTCCTGCAGTCCCGGATGGGAGTTCTACCTCACGGCTGAGCAGCCACCGGACACTCCAGCTGTTGCACGTGCAAGCTGCCATCTTGGACTATCTCTATCCTCGGATTTATAAGCCTTCCTAATAGATCTTTTTTGTTATAATTTTTATAAATTCTGCCTTTTGAAAGAACCCAAACTAATACAGATCACAATTGCAAATGAAGTTTCCAACGCTGGCCCACCACCCACCTTCTGCGCAGCCTGGCACTGGTTTGTGGCCCCGTGGTTGGGGACCCTTGACTTAGATGACAAGTGGAAGCACAGACAATGTTAAACCTAAAGACCAAAACTCTTAAGTATCCTAATCTCTGTAAGGTTTGCTGAAAACAGAGGGGGAGGTTGTCCTATGGGACAAAGGACAGGGCTGGGGACCTGAGAAGGACACGTTGCCGATTGTCATAGGTAAGCTATCCTGAACAAACTTGGAAATGAAGGTAAGAGTTAAAACCTTAAAGTCAACACCCAACACAAATCAGACAGATGTCAAGTCACTGTGGAGACAGCTTGTCACCAAAACATGACCAACACCTATGTGGAACAGGACAGGGACTGATCCAGAGAATAGGCAGAAAAAAGGGTGGCCAGGCTGGAGGAAGCAGCATTGGCCAAACAAAAAGTGAGGCCTGGCCTGGTCCTCCATCCTGTGGCCAGTACAGTCAACCAGGTGGCCATCTCAGCCAGAGGTAGTAGGCCAATAGCTTCCAACTTGGTATGCACTAGGCAGCCTCTGGTGACCTTGTGGCTTCTCAGAGGCAGCTCTGGGCCAGGCCACCATCCTATTCACTGTTGACCATCTGGCTGAGAAACTACCCGCAGCCTCTGGTAGTCCAGTCCACATGCAATAGAAGAGGAATTGGCCTCAACTTCTTAAAGAGTTTTTGAACATATTCAAACCACTACAACACTTGAGGGATCTTTTCCAAGCATGCTTCCTGGTCCCTTGTCCCCTCCCGAGAGCCCTCAGGGCTGAAGTCTCACTTCCTAGCACCCAGTGAGAGGCATTTCTGTCCCCGTTACAGCCTCATCTCCTGCGCTTCCCACCTGTGCTGCTCAGCATCCGGGGCGGCCTTCCGCGATGTGCCAACAGCTCTCTACCTCAACGACTACTCCAGCTGGGACCCTGCCTGCTCTTTCTGTCCCCCTTCCTGTGTCCTGTCAGAGTGTTCCTTGTCCTGCCAGACTCGGCACCAGAGTCACCTCCAGTCTCACCCACCTGCTGCTCCCCACATTTCTACACTGTGCCCCTCCTGCCACATCCCTACCCTCATACCCCAAGCCATGGCTGTCAGAGCAGGGCAGAGGACAGGGGGATTCCACCCTGACTCTATCCCAGGGCAAAGTTCCACTGCTGCAGAAACTTCTCCCAAAAAAAACCTTGAAAAGTGGGTGAATCATCCTAGCAGTGTGGCTTGGAAGAGCCACCATGGATTCTAAGAAGAAGGAGGGCTTCTGCTGGGGAACCCCAGAGTCGATGAGCAGAACCTGCCTCATAATTAGCTACTCAGCTCCTCAGCCATGAACATCCCCAAGTCGCCTACCCCCACAGGGCGCTGGGACAGGGACACACCCCTCCGGGTGTGCTTTAGGCACTTCAGTGTGCTCCAGTGGCTTTGAATTTAGCTTCTGCCGTGCAAGGAGAGTCAGGAAGACAATCATACACTACGACAAAGAAAGTCAAGTGGAGACTCAGAGAGGCCGAACAGTTTGTCCAAGATCACACAGCTAGGATCGGAACACGCATTCATCCAAGCCCAGTGCCCCTTTGCTGAAGGCAGATGAATTTGCACACACCTCCAGATCGTGGACTCCAGCTTGACCTCTGAGGCTCATCTAAGAGCAAAACGTGTGTCAGTAGGCCCAAACTGAGGTTCTGGAGACAGAAGCCGAAGCCTGCAAGCAGTGGTGCTGGACTTTGACATTGTTTCAACCAGTTGGCAGAAATAATCGCTCGGGTTTGGTGAGCCAAACTCAGTGCCTGGGGCTTCTTACACTCTGAGATTTCCACCACAATCCTAAGAAGTGGATTTTGTCATTCCCGTTTTCCTGGTTAGCCCACTGAGGTTCAGAGAAGTTCACTTCTCCAAGGTCACACAACTAACAAGTAAGAAAAGCAGGATTTGAACCCAGGAGGACTGTGCAGCTAGTGGCTCCCTCCTTCCCTGTCCTTTACACACACTCTGTTGGCCTTCAAGGCTTTGCTGGCAGGGAGTATGGAAATAAGATGCCGTCCTGTGCCAGTGGAAACCAACTGTCTGGGGACATGGCGGGAACAGATGGCCGTGTCTCAAGGCCAAGCTGGAATCTCCCCGTCTGGCGTGGTTTCATTTTCTCATCAAATTCAGTGCTCACCCATGACGCAGCTGGCCGAGGCCGTGCGATGCCCAGCTCCTTCGGAAGGGGATAAGGAAAGGATGTGTTTTTGCAGCTGCTTTCCAGGGAAGCCTCAGGGAGCCAGGGCCTGAGATGAGTGATTGTGGGTGTCTTATTGACGGGCGCTGGTCCAGGAACTAGCCCCAGGTTGGGGAGGAGGGCTCCGTGGTCAAGTGATAAGGTGTGCATGTAGGCTGGGTGGGAGGAGCTCTCTAAGACTCCGGGGGGTCAGGACTCTCCCATCACTGGCTGCGAGGCCGTCCTGAGTCCCATCCCACCTTCACCCCAGGGAGCTGGTTGCTGAGCGCTGGGGCATCCTGTTCCCTCCACTTGTGTGCTTCTGGCTAGTCCTTTCTCCCGTGGCCTTGAGGTATAACCGCCTCTTTTCCTCTTTTTCAGCATCGAAATGTTCAACATCACCTTGCAAGTCCTCGGGGGCTCTCCCAATGGCAGCCTTGCCCAGGGCAGCAGCTGCCCCGACACTGAGTGGTGGGGGTGGCTCAACTCCATCCAGGCGCCCTTCCTCTGGGTCCTGTTCGTGCTGGCCGCGCTCGAGAACGTCTTCGTGCTCAGTGTCTTCTGCCTGCACAAGAGCAGCTGCACGGTGGCCGAGATTTACCTGGGGAACCTGGCAGCAGCCGACCTCCTCCTGGCCTTCGGGCTGCCCTTCTGGGCCGTCACCATCGCCAACAACTTCGACTGGCTCTTCGGGGAGGCCCTGTGCCGTGTGGTGAACACCATGATTTATATGAATCTGTACAGCAGCATCTCTTTCCTGATGCTGGTGAGCATAGACCGCTACCTGGCCCTGGTCAAAACCATGTCCATGGGCCAGATGCGCGGCGTGCGCTGCGCCAAGGTCTACAGCCTGGTGATCTGGGGCTGCACGTTGCTGCTGAGCTCACCCATGCTCGTGTTCCGGACCATGCGGGACTACAGCGCAGAGGGCTACAATGTCACCGCGTGCGTCATCAGCTACCCGTCCCGCACCTGGGAGGTGTTCACCAACGTCCTCCTGAACCTGGTGGGCTTCCTGCTGCCCCTGAGCGTCATCACCTCCTGCACAGTGCAGATCATGCAGGTGCTGCGGAACAACGAGATGCAGAAGTTCAAGGAGATCCAGACGGAGAGGAGGGCCACCATCCTGGTCCTGTCTGTGCTGCTCCTCTTTGTCATATGCTGGCTGCCCTTCCAGATCAGCACCTTCCTGGACACGCTCCTGCGCCTCGGCATCCTCTCTGGCTGCTGGGAGGAGCACGTCATTGACATCACCACGCAGATCAGCTCTTTCGTGGCCTACAGCAACAGCTGCCTCAACCCACTGGTCTACGTGATTGTGGGCAAGCGCTTCCGGAAGAAGTCGCGGGAGGTGTACCGCAGGGTGTGCCCAAGAGGCTGCGGGTCTGAGTCCATCCAGACGGAGAACTCCGTGGGCACAATGCGGACATCCATCTCGGTGGAGCGGCAGATTCACAAACTGCAGGACTGGACCAGGAGTGGCAGCGAGGGAACGCCACAGGGGCTGCTGTGAAAGTGTGTGAGGCCCAAGGGACAGCAAGGAGCAGAAGACAACCCCCCGATCCTGGGCAGTGCGTCAGCAGGGCGATTCTGTCCTGCCCCATTGTGTGAGTGTTCTGGGGAGCGGGGAGACCTGAACCAACCACAAGCTCCATCTACACAGCAGTATTATTCTTACCAGCTGCCACTCCTGGGCCAGCCTGCTCTTTCCTAGAGGTGGAGGGGACTTGGGGCAGGAATGGGAGTGACAGAGAGCATGCTATCCCATGCACGCCCCAACATGACAGCTCAGAACTCCAAGAGAACCACCACCCAGCTCTGGTGCTATGGCTGAGTGCACACGTGGGGCCTGGCAGTGTCAATGCCTGGGTTCCTTTAGTCCACAGGGCTCAGACTTTGGAAGCTGATTTCTTGGTTGAATTCAGGGGTTCCTGATGTGAATCAAGAGACCAGGATTTTTTGGCTCCCGTAGCCAAAGGACAAGGTGGTCTGTGCAAAAGAATAACTAAGCCCATGAGCACTTATTATATGTACACTTCCTATATAGACAGTCCTGAGCATGGTGGACAGGAAGGAAGAGGTAATGCAGCCTCTTGCCTGAAGGGACCCAGAGACTTCGTGGGGGACGCCAGAGCCCTGGCCGTCACCTGGAGGCTGTCCTACTAGGTGCTCACACCTGGCCCTGTGGACGGAGCAGAGAGCAGGAGGACACAGAGCCCAGGGTCCTGCTCAGCCCATAACTAGATACACAGCCCCACCGCGCCGCCTCCATGTCCTCTTCTGCAGCACAAGCTTGTTGTGAGGATTGAAGGCGGTGGCAGGCGGAAGAGTCCTCTGAGAAGCGGAAGGTGCTATGTGACGGTGCCGCACACCCCTGGGAGGAGTTCGTGACATGGACGACACCAAGCTTCAGGAACGGCTCCGTGGAGCAGAATTGGTGCTGACACCGAAGACAGAGGACGGTCCCCTTGGCAGGCAGCCAATGCCCCTTGTCCCTCTGCCTCTTCTTCCGATCACCCCACACACATACACACACACACACACACACACATGAGCATTGGGAGGTAGGCCTCCCTCTGACATTTGGATTGATAAGAGGCAGGCAGTGGGATTTCCAATGGTACCAGCCTGCTAGGGACCACAGAACTTGACTCAGGCTGTGGGTCCCTAGCTACCCAATGGGAGTAAGAGTTAGAGGGGATCCCAGGCCAGCTTCTCCTAGTTCCTGTCTCAGCAACCAAAGGTGCTATCAATGGCTAATTTAAAGGTGGCCCAGAGTGACCCAGAGAAAAGCTTGAGTAAGAAGGAGGGGTGGCCACCCAAGGGCAGCAGACTGGGAACAGGTAGGGCATGAAGGTCGCTGACCCCGAGTGTTACTTCCAGGATCAGCTTCCCTACACAGCAGGCTGAGCGCCCCATTAGTGAGGCCCATGGCTGGCTGGGCAGGCTGGCCAGGGCGTAAGTGGCTTCGATGAAACCCCCAGGGAACAAGGCATCCACAACGAGCTCACTGCAACTAAACCGAGATGGGCGAGTGCCTCCCCTTTGGCTTCCCAGGAGATCCTTACCTCTAGCAGGAAAATGGCAGGGCCAGTGCTAGGGGAGGAGGCCAGCCAGCAGAGGCAGAAGGGACAGCCTCGGGTTGTCCGTAGGGAATTAGTGTCTTTCTCTACACACTTTAATATCCTGTCTCCTGTGGCCAGCACACGCCAAGACCCTGGGGGAGGTGGAGGGGAGGGTGGACACCCCAGAGAGCCTCCAGTGTCAAGTCACCTGGTACCGAGGCAGCTCACAGCAGTGAGTCCAGGAGAAATCAGAAATGCACATTCAGTAGCAACTGGAGAGGCTGGACGCAGGAGGATCGGGTGCCAAAGTCCACAAATTCAGACCAAACTGACTCCGAATCTTACCACAAAGAGGCCCAGAAGAAAATGTTTTCCTTCTTCTCACTCTCACCCACCTCTGTATCCCAGCAAACATGCACTCGTGGCTGGAGAAAGAAAATAAGTGGCGTAAGGAGAGGGAACCCGGCAGTATTAGGACGAATTCCCAATCAGAGGCTGGCTGTGTGCACTGGCATCATGGCCCGGCATGTGGGCTCAGAGCTGGCACAGAGCCCTGGGTGCTCATGGTCATCTCAGGGTCCACATATGGCCTTGGGGTGACTGAGCCTGCAGGAGGGGGGTCTCCAGCAGGGCTGATTCCCCTCATCATCAAGAACTATGTCCTTGAAAGACCCAGAGAGTCACCACATGTCCCAGGGAAGCAGCCCCATGCCCGGGAGAGAAGGGGTGCACCATGTCAGTCTGAGGTACCACTTAATAAATGGATGAGAAATTTCTGCGTCGCTTCTCCACTTGTCACCATGCCTGAAACCCATGGATCTTGTCTCTGGGATGTCACCTTGGGCCTCCGGAGCCTTGTGGGATAGGGGACACTTATGCTTCCTCTGGCTTCTGTCCTGCAAGTCAGTGGCCTCGAGCTTTTGCAATTATGGATGCTTATGATTCAAAAAAAATGACCTATATTTGTATTTATGGATTAAAATGTGCATTCTAAACTAAGCTCAACAAGCAGTATTTAAAATTTTTTAGGAAAAATATGTTACTAAAAAAAGCAGGAGTTTGAGTATCGCCCCCCCACCCCTGCCACTGTCCTTGAGCAATTCATGCCCAAATTTCTACCAGGTACCTAGAAGCCCTGGAATCATTCAGACTGCATATATGTTTGTTTGTTTGTTTGTTTGTTTTTTCAGGCTGATCCTGAACTCACTATGTAACCCAGGCTGGCCTTGGCAATCCTCCTGCCTCTGCCTCCTACGTGCTGGGATTATAGGCATGTGCAAGCATACTCAACTAATTTTTTCTATGTGGTGCTGGGGATTTGAACTCAGGGCCTTATGCAAGTGCTTTAGGCACTGAGCTACACCCTAGCCCCACTAGCCCCTTTTAGATTCTATGCTCAGGTGTTTCCTGGGTCTGTCTGGGGCTTCCTAGGTCCAGCTGTAACTCTGATTAGTCCCCCTCCCCACGTCCAATCTTGCCCAGAGTGACCATTCATCCTCACATGTCAACTTCACTGGGCTAAGAAACACCCAGCAGATTAATAAAACACATTTCGAGGTACATCTGGGTCCATCATGGAGGCAGGAACTTGGGTCTGTCATGGAGCATGGCCTTGGGGACTGTATCTGGCCCCTGCCCTGACCTCTCTGGCACTGTTCCCTGCTTGTTCCCTTGTTGCTATGAACTAGGCAGCTTTGCTGCACCACAACCTTTGGCTACGATATTTCTGAAGCCTTCAGGTCAGCCTGCTTTGGACTGAATCCCCCAAACCGTGAGCCTAATTAAAAGTCTCCTCAAGTTGTGGCTTTCAGGAAGTGTGTCTCAGTGATGAGAAAGCTAAGTAATATAGCCATGACCTTACCCAGTGACCATGACGCAATCCTTATTCTCCATTCAGTAACCAGTGGTGTCTTTGAGAACACAGACCCACTCTGGTTGGCTACAAACAGGAGGAACAGAGCTCAGGATCTCAGGCTTTGGAATCCGGTGGGTGTGAATTCCCCTTCCAACTCTGCTCTGGGCTCTCACTGGTCATGTGATCTTGACCTTCATTTACCTTTCTGGGTTACATTCCTTCATCTCTAACAGAGGAACACAGCAGTATCTGCCTAATGGAGCTGTGCACAGAATCGTGCAGCAAGGACGTGTTTGGTGCAGTGTACACAGTACAGAGTTAGCACTGAGCATGGCTCACTGGGGTGGTGCTGATGGCAATGCAGGTGACAAGGGCATTCTCCCAAGGAACCCCCTGGGTCTTGTGACTGCAGATGATCCTCAACTTACAATAGACCAACTGGCAAATTTTTGGGGGGCTCTATGATGATACCAAAGCGATACACATTTGGTAGGAACCATACTTGGAATTCAAATCTGGATTTTTTTTTTTTTCCTGGGGCAATGGTATGTAATCCTCCCGTCTCCTAATGCAGGACAGCAACAGCAATTGCAGCTCCCAGGAAGCCCTGAGATCATAAGAGGAAATGACTCACAGTCTGCAGTGTGGTGTGCAGATAAGCTGGGGCGTGCTGCAGGGTAGACGTAGTAAATGTGTCCCTGTGGGATAAAGTTCTGCATCTGTACCAGGCTTGCAAGACCCTTTGTTTCATGGCTCTAGCTGGCCCCATCTTCCTGCCTCTCCTGCCCTGTTCATTCTCTGCCTTTCAGCCACACTGGACCCACTCACCTGGAAAGATCTTATGCAAAACTGAGTTCTCGCTCCAGTGCTCACCTGTCTCACCTTCCCATCACTTGATACAGTACCTGGCACCCCCAACTTAAAGGAGAGCTTGTGTTTCAGAGGTCTCGGCCCATGCATGTTTGTCCAGCAGTGGTGGGAAGGAAAGGCCTGGCATAGGACAGCTGCTCATCCAATGGCAGCAGGAAGCAGAGAGAAAAGAGAGGAGCTGGGGACAAGAACACACTCCTCCGGGTCATGACTCCCGTGGCCATCTATCCATCCAGCCCCACCTCCTAGCAGCAAGTGAAATTAATGCGTGAATCCACTGATGGGTATAGCGCCCCCTGTGGTCCAATCATTTTCCGAACACATGAGACATCGGGTGGATATTATAGATTTAAACAATAGCTCCACCTTGGTGCCCAGTCTGCACCCTGGCCCTGAGCCCACAGTACCTGAAAGAGCGCCCCCTTCTGGGCATTAAGATGTGTGCATGACTGCCATTTGTGTGGGACACAAAGAAGTCTGTAATCCAGGGAGAAGACACATAGCTGGAAACCCAAGCAGGGCTCTGAGCAGGCAGAGAGGGGTCGAGGGTCCCCTTCCTACCACACAGCTGGCAGTAGGCACAGGAGCTCCAAGGAGCCCAGTTCCTGAGTCTGGCCTGGCCAGACGGTGTGAGTCAAGTGTAAAGACTCACACCGGACACCCAGTGACCCCACAGCGATTCACACGTAGGATGATATAGCACTGTTGTCGAGCCACGTGAGCAAAACCTTCATGAGTCAGAAGGCAAAATCTCTGTGGTAAGGAGGCAGGCGCTGTGTGCTGCTGTCTCTCTGTCACTCAGTCCTGATCCCACTGTAAAACCTCTCACAGCCCCTCCTTCTCCAGCGCCCCAAAGAATGAAGGGTTCGAATGAGCAGCAGAGGTCAGGGTTTGGCAATAGCAACGGTGGAAAGTTTAAGTTTGTGTGTGGTTTGTTGGCCAAGGCTAGGCCTAGGTCCAAAGGGTCATCAGAAATCTCTTACACTGTTTTGAGACTTGAGGGACTTTCCTGTCCCCACTAGGGGGCAGTGTGTGTGTGTGTGTGTGTGTGTGTGTGTGTGTGTGTGTGTGTGTGTGTGTGTGTGTTTGGAGCACTCGCCTGACCATAGGACACAAACAACAGTCAAAGAGTGGCCTTCAAGATGACTGTTAGACTGAAAGGTTTCTCTGGCAGTGCTTAGACCATTTCTGCCACAATAAACAAATTTTAACCCTTCTAGGCCTTGTGAGTGCAGGCAAGCTCCAACTTACAATACTTCTACTTACAATCTTTTGACTTAGGGCTGGAGGAACAGCGCAGTGGTGAGAGCATTTCCGCAGCAGCACACAAGCCCAGCATGGCGGTGCACACCAGTAATCCAGCACTTGGGAGGACTGACAAGTGTTACAGAGCAAGACCCTGTCTCAATAAAAGAATCTTTTTACTTGAGGATGGTGCAAACGTAATACACATTCAGTAAAAATCACTTTGAATTTTAAATCTGGATCTTTGCCTGAGTTAACAATATGCAATCTAATCCTCTCTCGCTCGACACTGAATGGTGGAGTGACGGCAGCTCCCAGGCACCCCTGAGATTGTGAGAGGAAGTCACTGACCCGACACTGCAGTGCGCTGTGCTGCTAAGCTAAGGTGTCCGCTAGGCTAGCTGCACTAAGTGAACTTTCCTACTTTTGTGTTCGTGTGTGGTACTGGGAATCAAGCCCAGGGACTTCACACTGAGCTACGTCCCCAGCCCATTTTTTAGTTTTGATTTTGAGACAAAGTCTTGCCAAGTTGCTAAGTTGCTTGGGCTGGGCTGGAACTTGTGAACGTCCTGCCTTGACCTCCCAGTGTGCTGGGATCACAGGCCTGGGCTGTCAGGTCCAGATGCATTTTTTTACTTAGGATATCTTCAACTTACAATGTGTTTACTGCTATAAAACCCCATCATAAAACAAGGAACACTGGTATGTGCCACCTGTCCAATTACTTCTCCAGGGTCCAGTGGCTCTCTCTTTACCCTGAAACTTTATAGCACTTTTATTGAGATATAATTCACAAACCACACAGTTCACTCATTTTGGGTTTTAGTTGTTTGCAGAGGTGAGCAACTATCACCAGTGTTTAACTCTGAAACCTCTTCATTGCCACAAGACTAAATCTCTGCTCATTTCATACTCACTTCTATCTCGTCCCTTCCAGGAGCTGCTAATCTTTCTGTCTCTAGTTGTGCCTGACATGAACATTTTATAGACAGGATATCCCAAAAGGGTGCCCATCTCTCCTATGAATCGTATCTTTTGGGGCACCGTGTATATTGAATTTAATTCTTGTGTAATTTTTCTCATAGCATAAGTTTTACTTCAAACATTATGACAAATCAATTCTGAGCAAATTATTATATTATTACACATTATATTTTTATATGTATGGTGAGATTTTGGACACCCAGTAGGTAAATCACTGTCATGGCTTGGATATGAACTGGCCCCCAAAAGTCTCATGTTGTTGGATGTTGTGCAATACCTATGGATTCCCTGTGCTGTTAACATGTGGGGCCTGGTCATAAGGGGCAGATCTCTAGGGCTTGACCCAGAAGGGATGAGTCACTGGGACACAATCTGGGAGATATACACTAGCTCCTCCGTTCCTCATTCATTTTGCTCCCTGTTGTGATGTCATGAACAGCTTTCCTCTGGCTAGGCCTTCCTCTGCTGTGTGCTTCCACCATCACCAGCTGCCCAAGAATGGACTGAGACCTTCATTGCTCTGACTTTACCCAATTGTATGGTTTAAAAGCCTTTGGAACTACTTCACAAAAGGACTTTGAAAGGGTTTGAAGATGCCAGCTAGAGAAGGCTTAGAATGCTCTAAGCCAAGCTTGATGGAAGTTTCTGTTGTAAGCTCAAGGGAACAAATGTTGATAGAAGTGTGGATTGTAAAGACCAAACTCAACAGATTTTAGATAGGAAGGAGGACTCTATTGGCAATCGACGTAGAAACCATGCATGCTACGTGTCTTAGTTACCTATTCATTGCTGTGACAGAATACCCAGCAACCACAATTTACAGGAGGAAAGATTAGTGTAGCTCACAGTTTCAGAAGGTCTCACACAGTCCGCTCATGGACAGCCTGCAACAGTGGAAGCTCATGACAGAGGCTGGAGAGCTGCTCACCCCACTGCAGACAAAAGCCAAGTGAGACAGGAGCAAGCTGATGACTGGAGATTGGCAAGGCTAGAGCTTTCCCAGGAAGAAGTTGTAATGATGTTTCTTCTTCCTTCTTTTACTTAGTACAAGCTGTCTGTTGGGCCCCTCATGCCCAGGGTGGGTGTCCCTCCCTTACTTCCTGACCCACAAGTCAATAATAAATACCTGAAAGCTCTTCCCTGGGCACCCCCCCCCCACCAGCCTTTCTAATTCAAACCTTATACTCCTTCCAGCCAGCCCCTACCTCCCAATAACACACAATCTCACACTTACCCCACTATATCTAAATACATGACGCTTTTGGGAGATACTCCAGATCCAAACCATAGCACTACACACTGGCAAAAAAAGTGTGTCAACATTTTGTTCTATCCTGAGACTTTGCCAGAAACTGAGATTCAGGACAAGAGACTACTTCATCTGATGGAGAAAATTTTATTCAAGACAGACCAATGTTCAGGACATCACATGGATGCTGTTTACTGCTTTGAGTCAGCACTCCTCTGAAAATCAGGAAAAAACAACAAAGCAAAAAGATGTAAAAAGTTTGCAGGTTTACCAGACTGAAAGGAACTGCAAGGGCGGGGCTAAAGAGATTAGCATTAAAAAGAAGCTGAGTTCTTGGAATCATGACTATAGTAAAGATGCCTTGAGGGGATCGGAGGAATCAGCAAGACCCCGCTCTTTATTCACTCCAGAGTGCAAAGGCGAAAGACTTTGCTTTAAAAACAGAGCCCCAGCGCATCCTGCAGGGCAACCTAGGAAAGCGAATCCCCAAGGAGTTCAGCCACCTAAGGTATCAGAGGCTTCTGCAGCCATGTTCCTGGGGGCCAGATTACTGCTTAAACCAGTGGCACCATCCATGTGGTGCTGGCTTCAAGGGCATGCAGAATACATGAGTTGCAGGACCATGGAGGCTTCCGCGCAGACTTCAGAAGAAGGCCTGGTAGGCCAGGCAGTGTCCCCCTGGAACGGAAATGCCTGAAGCTGTGAAGGTACGCTAATAAATACCACAGAAGCCCTAGAAATTTGGAGATGCCAGGAAAGTGGGTTGTGTGCTGAGGAAGGTCACAGGCTCTGAGGAAAGCCAGCCCAAAAGAAAAGCCAGGGAGGTTGAGCCAGAGACAACGCCACAGGGTGGAGCTACCAAAGCCTTTAGAGTTCAGGGCTCGCCATAGCATGGCCCAGCTGCTGGACTTAGAGCTACAGGATTTAATGAAACTACAGGATGTGGTGCTTGCCCTGGAGGGTTTTGTGCTTACTTTGGCCAAATTGCTTTTTATCCTCTTATTTCTCCCTTTTGGCATAGAAATGTTTACCACATGGCCACTGTGTATTTATTTTCCTTTGACTTTCCCAGCTAAGAATTTGCCTTGAGTCCCAGAGGAACTTTTTAGCAGTGCCAGAACTGTTAAAACTGGCAATTCTTAGAGGTATACCAGAGGCACTCTGCATAAAGAGGTGAACAGAAGTCGTTTGGGGACCAGGGTTTAGACCCGGAACAGCTCCTCCAAAAGCCTCGTGTATTTGTAAGCTGCGGAATATCTACAGATTCCATATCCTGTGAAGACGTGGGGCCTAGTCAGAAGGTGCAGATCACTGGGACTTTCCCAGGAAGGGGTGGACCCTGGGGTTTGACCTGGAAGGGATAGATCCCTGGGACGTGACCTGGAAGTGTATGTGTGAGCTCTACCCTTCCTCATTCATTTTGCTTCCTGTTTCAATGCTGTGAACGGCTTTTCTCTGGCTGTTCTCTGCTACGTGCTACTACGATTACCAGCCTCCCATGAACAGACTGAGAACCTCTGACACTATCAGCTAAAGTAAACCTTTTCTCCCTTAATTTGTAGACATGGGTATTCTGTCCCAGCAATGAGAAAGTAACGCAGGCAATTACACAATTCATGCCTTTGGCGACTGGCTTCTCTCCCCTGCCTTCTATGGAAATACAACACCTAATTGTAGGAGATAAACCTAGGGCAGGCCACCTACCCCTGGGTGATGGGGCCAGCCATTAACTCATCTCTCTCCCCTCCTTTGACCTCAGTCTCTTCTATAAAATGGAGAATTAGCACTCTAAGCATGCTTCACTCACTGAAGGCCAGGACCCTGGGAAAGGACTTTGCAACTGTTATGGTTTGGATCTGGAATGTCCCCAAAAAGTGTCATGTATTTGGACATTATGGGTTATCTATGGAACCATGTGCTGCTGGGAGATTGGGGCCTGGTCTGGAGGGATGGATTGTAGGCATGTAGTTTGGATCATAGGCATGTGGTGGGGGCTTACTATACCTTCCACACCTGGAAGGGGCAGAATACTGAGGCTGGACCAGGACTGGATCACTGGCATGGGCCTGGAAGGGTACATACACTGCTTCCTGCCTTCCTTATGGGACTAGACTCAACGTGCCCTGGCGTGGCTTCCTGTCAGCAACGTCGTGAGGAGCTGCATCCTCCTCTGCCTCTGCCATGTGCTTCCTCTGTTGCCGGCCGCCCCTGAGTGGACTGTGACCCTCTGGAACTGTGAGCTAAAATAAACCTTTCCACCACGGTAGGCGTGCACCAGCTCGGGGGCTCTGGTGGTGGTGCTTCATCAAACACACACCTACATGTGGGTGGGAGGCACTTGGGAGATGTGTGGCACCCGGCAGCCAGTTGACGGTCAGCAGAGGCAGTCAGTCACCTTGGGTAAGGCTTGGCCTCGTCCCTTGTGGAATCAGGAACATAGAAACAGAGACCAGGGGAGGTCCCTGCTTAGTCACCTATTCGTTGTGCGACATATTTCCCGACACCCACAACTTAATGGAGGAAAGATTTATTTTAGCTCACAGTTTCATAAGGCAAGTTTGGGGTTAGCCTGGGTAACTTAGCAACTTAGCAAAGCTCTGAATCAAAATCAAAAATTATAAAAGGGCTGGAGGTTTAGCTCAACGTGACGGCCCTGGGCTCCATCCCCGGTTCTGGTGGGCAAGGAAGAAAAAGAAAAGAAGTCTCTTTATTTATCTTCTCCATCTCAGTAAATTGTAGCCCCAGCTGCCCCAGCCAGAAGCCAGCAAGCCCTCTGACCCCTCCCCACCTCCCCTCTCATGCACTGTGTAATACCACACGGCCCCACCTTCAGCTCTGGTTCCCACGCTGTACCCACACCCCCTCCTTGGCCTTGGTCCCCGCGATCCACCCGCCTCCAGGTGCTGATCCCCTCGGGCCTCCTGCAAGGTGCCGTGCCGCTGAACCAGAAAACCTCCAACTCCTTTCGCTGTTCTGCTAGGCCAGAACTCAACACAGTGACCTCAGTAAATGGCTTTGCTCACAGGATCTCCTGCCTGACTTCTAAAGGAAGCCAGGAATTTCTGACTTTCCCAACTGTGAGGTCCAGAATACTTCAACTTGACGGATGCACACTTGTTCAAAATCTCATCTCAGAACCACCAGGGAAGATTAGGAAAAAGCACATCTGATCTTACTCAGCGCTGATCACTGCGTGAGTCAAACACTTCTGAGCTCATTGTTTGCAGAACGGGGTCCGGCTGCTGGGTTCTTGGCGAGGTATCCCTCCTGTCCCAAATTCAAACACGAAAGTTCAAGTTTAGCTCCCACAAAAGCTGACATGGAATCTCAGGCATCTGAGGATCATGAACACCATGAAATCACCACTCACTGTGTGCTGAGATTTGGGGGCTTTGGGGGAGTCAGGGAGCCGCATGGGCCTTAGGGACTGTTTTTCACCATATAGCTCCGGTCTCCGGATGTTACCCAAGCCAAGAAGTGGCTGAGTAATCTCTTGCCATCCTCGAGTGTCAAGGGTGAGATGGGGGTAGGGGGGGTGGGGGTGGGGGGGCGTGTGTTCCTTCCAAACTCCACCTCCCAGAACCTCCTCTGTCCTGAAATATTCACTTTTTGGCAGCCCCCGTGACATCACGAGAACAGAGGTGGGTTCATTTAAGGCTGCTGTGGGGCACGGAGCTGCCCAGAACAGAAAACAGCCCAGGGCGGCACTGGCCGTCTGAAAACCCAGCCGGAGCTGGGAGCGCTTTCATTTTCTAAGTAAGTAAATGGCTGTCTTTTTATTTTTCTTTTGTGAGGGTAGAAGAGGAGATCATATTTCTAAAGGGAAAAAATAAAGAAGAAAGCAAGCTTCCTTTTAAACTATAGATCGGCAGAATACATCTTCTGTAAGTGCACATTTTAAAACATAAAATTATCTAAGATATTTTGTTCCATGACTGCTTTGAGGGCTGGTTTGGTTTCATTTCATTTCGTTTCCTGAGGTACTAGGAATTGAACTCGGGGCATTCGCACTGAGTTGCATCCCCAGCCCATTTTTTATTTTTGATTTTGAGACAGGGTCTCGCTAAGTCATCAAACTGCCCAGGCTGGGCTCAAGCTTAGAATCTACCTGCCTCAGCCTCACTGAGTGCTGGGATTACAGGCCTGTATCACCAGGCCCTGCTCTTTTGAGTTTCAAGTGCTTTTTCAGAACAGGAGGTGGAGGGAGAGTGTTGGAAGTGTTTATACAACAAATAGACCTTGTCCGTGCTGAACAGAGTCACCCCAGCCGTTGTCCACTGCCGTACATACAGGTAGTAAGCAGGTGAGAGTGGGGGTCTTTGCCTGTTTCATTCATGGCTAAGTCTCAAGTACTTCAGTGGATAAGAATGATGAAGTGAGTTCTGGGGCTAGATAAACAGCCCTGCAGTTATAGTGCTTGCCTCGCAAGCTCCAAGGCCCTGGGTTCGATTCCCCAGCACCACATAAAGCTGGGTGTGGTGACGCACACCTGTAATCCCAGCACTAGGAGACTGAGGCAGGAGGATTGCCATGAGTTTGAGGCCAGCCTGGACTCCACAGTGAGTTCAGGGCCAGCCTGAACTATAGAACGAGACCTTGTCTCAAAAAAAGTAAATATAAAACATGAAGAGTTTTACCTCAGTGTGAGCCTTAACATGTGAGTGACACTACAGAATGTCACTGTCAGAAGGATTCTTGTGGCTGTCCCCTCCTCCTCTGATGAGGAAAGTCAGGGTCAGAGACGTGCAGTGGCCTGCCCAAGGTCACACAGACAAGTCACACCTTACAAGATTACTTCTCTTGCACAGTATCTCTTTCACTTATGGCCAGGCTCTGTCCTGCAGGTGTGGCTGAATAAAAGCAACAGGGACAATATGACAGTGGAGGTTTATGGGGCACTTAGGAAGGTCAGAGGTGTCCTAAGTACTTTATTCATAGTAACTCATGGGGAAGGTCGGGTAATCGGGTGCCAGGGCTCGTCTGAATTCCCAGAAATCCCAGAGTGAGTGGGCTTGCCTGCATGTGGACTGTCTGAGTTTCCTGAGTTGGCTATGGCCAGCTGTGCTGGCAGGCATCCACTCCTCCAGGAGCAGGGGATACAGTCCTGTCCCTCAGGGATCCCAGAGGGCTGGGCAGTGTGGCCACCCTAAGGAAGGGGCGGGCTCTTCATTCCTGCCCTATCCCTCTTCATGGAAACCAGTGTGGCCACAAACCAGCCTGCAGCCTATATGCAAATCGAGGGCCACAGCCTGGCACTGTCACCTATATGCAAATCGAGGGCCACAGCCTGGCACTGTCACCTACCAGCCAGGACCCTTGGACAGGCCAGTAACTTCCCAGAGCCTGGCTTACTCACCTCTGTGTGAGGACAAAAGTGAGCAGACAGGACCAGTGGCTCCGGATTCAGGCTACTGGAATTTGAACCCCGGCTCCTATTGACCATCTCTGTGCCTTCAGACAAGGACTGAGGGTCTCTGTGCCCAATGTGTGGATGGATCCCAGGGGGCTACAATGGCTCCTACCTCCCAGAGCTGCTAGATGGAACCAACGAGGAAAGACTTCCACACAAACATGCTAGGGCAGTGCCTGGAACACAAGTCTCTCATAAACATTAGCTGTTTTTACTGTGCTGCTGAAATGTCTCCAGCCCAGCCAAAGAAGCTTTGCATTCCGGAGCTCCATATGACCCCACCCTGCTGGCCTAGGCCTCAGTGACAGCTCCTGTTGACTGGGTCTTCTTCCAGCCCTGGTGTGTTCTGTCCTATGTAGCTCGTGACTCATCTGAGTCTGTGCCCCCTTAGGACACTGAGCACCATAAGCTGGGGCTGCTCCGTCCTGTGCATTGTCTCCAGCGCGTAGGCAAAGTGCTGGCATGAAGGAGGCACTCAATAAATGCTTGTTAAGTTATATTTTGTGATTCTGGGGAGTGAACTTGGGGCCTTTGCACTGGGCTAAAGTCCTACCCCATTTTTCTACTTCTCAATTTTGAAACAAGTACTCATCTTGCTACGTCACTAAGTTGCACAGTCTGGTCTCCAACTGGCAATCCTGCCTCAGCTTCCCAGAGTGCTAGGACTGCAGGCCTGTGCCACCGAGGGCATGGACAAGGGGAATGGACCAGCTAATCCTAATGACAGTAATGTGGTTGTTAATAAGATTGCCGGCCACCTTCTCGATGCCAGGCACACACTAAACACCCAGAGGTAGTAGTGCCACAATTCCACAAGCAAGTCTGATTGGTTCTCATTTTTAAAAAGGAAAGGAAAAGTCAACGGGTGTAAGTAGCCAATGCTCCACGGTCGCGCCAGCATTTGACCCCAGGTGTCACAGCCCTGGTCCCTTCATTTAAACCACAGGCAGCAACCACCTCCCCTCAAGGATAATATGGTAACTGCTGCCACTCACCTCTTACTGTGACTTGAAAATAGCCAGAGGTGATATATATATGAGTGGGTGTGGCTACGTGCCAATAAAACTTTATTGTCCACAACTGGCGACAGACTGGATTTGTCCCAAGGGCCAGAGTTTGCCACCTCCTGTGTTGTTCTACATATGTTTCCTTTCAGGTCACGGTGGATGGCATCCCAGGCTCTCCAGGCGCTCTGGTCCTCCAATCAGAGCCAGAGCCCCACTTCCAATGCCACATCCTGTGACAGTGCCACCACAGCCTGGGATGTGCTGCACGCCATGTTACCAACGTTTACCATCACCATTTGCTTCTTCGGCCTCCTGGGAAACCTCTTGGTCTTGTCTACCTTCCTGTTGCCATGGCGACGGCGGCAGCGGCTGACTGTGGCAGAAATCTACCTGGCCAACCTGGCGGCTTCCGACCTCGTGTTTGTCCTGGGCCTGCCGTTCTGGGCGGAGAACATCTGGAGCCGGTTCAACTGGCCTTTCGGAGCCCTACTCTGCCGTGTTGTCAGTGGGGTCATCAAGGCCCATCTCTTCATCAGCATCTTCCTAGTGGTGGCCATCAGCCGGGACCGCTACAGGGTACTGGTGCACCCCATGGCCAGCCGGAGGCACCGGCGGCGATGGCAGGCCCAAGCCACTTGTGTGCTCATCTGGGTGGTAGGGGGCCTCCTAAGTACCCCCACATTCCTGTTGCGATCTGTCCAAGCCGTTTCCCAGCTGAACATCACTGCCTGTGTCCTCTTCTTCCCCCATGACGCCTGGCATTTTGCGAGGATGGTAGAGTTAAATATCCTGGGGTTCCTTCTCCCCCTGGCGGCCATTATCTTCTTCAATTACCACATCCTGGCCTCCCTGCGAGGGCAAGAGGAGGTCAGCAGGACCCGGTACGGGGGCCCCAAGGGGGGCAAGACCACAGTGCTGATCCTCACGCTTGTGGCTGCCTTCCTGGTGTGCTGGGCACCCTTCCACGTCTTTGCCTTCCTGGAATTCCTGTTCCACGTGCAGGCCGTGCGAGGCTGCTTCTGGGAGGAGGTCACTGACCTGGGCTTGCAGCTGACCAACATCTTTGCTTTCATTAACAGCTGCATGAACCCAGTGATCTACGTCTTTGTGGGGCAGCCCTTCAGGACCAAGGTCTGGGAGCTTTACAAGCAGTGCACCCCTAAAACTCTTGAGCCAATGTCCTCGTCCCACAAGAAAGAAATACTTCAGCTGTTCTGGAGGAGTTAAAACAGCAGTGAACTGGGAAGGCTGGCTTCCTACTTGCTAATTTCTGACATAATAAGGCAACTGTGGGAGGCTGGGAAAGGGTCATCTAAGGTACCCAGGACCTTCTGCCTGGAATGAATGTCTTTTCTAGGGTAACAGGGACCTTGCAGACCTCCAGATGAGGAGGTGAGCCTGAATCATCCAGGCAGGACAGGGGTCCCTTTAAAAAAGAGGTAAGACACCCAGAGTCAGAGACTGGAGGACACAGCTCAGGCAGAAGCCTTGCAAGGAAGGCACCAAGAGCCTAGGATTACAAGTGCCCTCTAGAGGATGGAGAAAGCAAGGTACCTAATGACCCCTGAGTCCCCCAAGGAGGAACCAGACCTGCAAGCATCCTGGCCTTCAGAACCGTAAGAATAAATTTTATGATGTTTTGAGCCACTGAGTTTGTGATAATTTGTTACAGTTCACAAAAAACTTGTACAAGACCCAGCAGGGTTCTTACTACATTTCCATTTATCTAGAATTTTCTAGGCTGCCTGCTAGGAATAGCTAGAGATACTATTACTGAAGACTTCCATAGATTTATTTTCTTGTAGTACTAATGATTGACCCAGTCCCATCACACTGAGCTATGTGCCCGGTCTTTTTTATTTTTGACTTTCGTGACAGGGTGTTGCTAAGTCACCCAGACTGGGCTGGAACTCATGATCCTCTTGCCTCAACCTCCCAGAGTGTTGGGATGATAGGCCTGTACTACCACCACCAGCCCTGGCTAGGTCTGAATTATTATAGAAAAGGAACTGAGAAAAACCACATAAGCATGTCCCCAGATCCAGCATCCGGGCATTCAGAGGAATGGCCTGGTGCCTTCTTGGGTTAGGGAGGACGTGGTAAAGGACACAACTGTGAGCTGAGTCTCAGCAAAGGGTGGAACCTGGGCCCAGGGAGGTGGGAAGGAACAGTCGGTGGAGGCAGCCCCCAAGCCCAGAGGTCGAGACGCAAGGGCTACTCATAACAGAACAGACGTGGTATTCTCCCTGGAAGCTGGTGGTCCGTGTCCCTCCCTGACACCAGGGATCTGCAGAGCTCCACAGTGTCTCTGGCTTGGAGGAGACATGGCTCCAGGACAGTAGTTAGGAAAATGTCATAGGTAAGGAAACCCTTCTGTCCATCCAGGTGGGAAAGGGGCCCCGGCCTGGGTAGCTGGGAGGGACAGAGAGAGAGGCTTCCCAGTAGAAGAAACATAACAGGACGCCCAAAGGACAAACAGGTGGGCAAGAAAGTGGTATGTCTAGAAAGAGCATGCTCCAGACGGAAGAACCGAACAGATGCAGGATGGGCAAGATCACGGGCCAGGAGAGGAGGAGTTTGGAGGAAGGGGAATGATGAGCGGGTTGTGGAGCACTTGGGGTTGGAGGAGGATGGACGTGTGGGGGGGTTCACAGTGGCCAGTAGGTACAGCGCACACGAGCAGTGCGCGAAGCCGTTCCAGGGCTAAGAGGCCTGCTGAAGCCAGAAAGGAGGACATTACTGTTGTGTGATTTTACTGTCACGGAGCTTGGCGGGCCCACAAAGACAGACAGAGTTCCCCAGAGTTGGGTTTCGCTAAATGGACGACCATTGTTCAAGGGGCTGAGGACTGAATTAGAGAAGGAAATGAGCACAACAGTTGCGTTAGTCAGCCTCCGGCCACTGTGACAAAATACAAGAGGGATCAACTTACGAAGAGGAAAGGTTCAGGGCAGGGGGGGTGAGTTGAGCATAAATCAGCAGTTAAAGCAAGGCTCGCTAGGTTTGATTCCCCAGCACCACGTAAGTGGAGTATGGTGGTACTCGTCTATAATTCCAGCACTTAGGAGGCTGAGGCAGAAGGATTGTTGTGAGTTCCAGGCCAGCCTGGGCTACACAGTGAGTTCAGGGACAGCCTGTACAGAGTGAGATTCTCAAAAGAAAAAGAAGAAGAGGAGGAGGAGCAGGAGGAAGAGGAGGAGGAAAGGTTGGTTTGGGCTCATAGTTTCATAAATTTCAGTCCTTGGTCACAGGAACCTGTTGCTGTGGGCCTGTGGAACACGTGGTAGAGGAGACCTGTTTGTCTCATGGCAGACAGGACGGTGAGAGAGGCATGAAGGAGCCAGGTTCTAGCACACTTTCAAGGACAGACCCTCAGTGTCCTCAGCTTTCTTTCTTCCAAGCTCCTCCTCCCAATAGAGCCGGGGCTTAGGACTAGGCCTTTGATGCATGCCCCTTTGGGAGATGCTTCAGATCCAAATTACGGCAGGAGGTGAGGGCAGCTAGGTGACACTGGTGCAGGTAAAGGACAGATATGGGGGAATACCTGATAGAGTAAGAAAAGCAGGAAAGAGGGGCTCAGAATATTCCAGAAGGAAAGCCACCCTGGGAGATGACAAGAATATGTATAATCAGAGCCCTTGGTGGATCACGTAGGGGGAAGGAACCGGGTATAAGACAGCAAGGTTGAAGGGGAGAGTGGTTAGGTGGGAGACAGGCTGTCCACTGGACCCGCAGGCGGGCAGAACATGGCAGGGCCCCAGGGAGAACAGAATTAATGAACTGAAGGCCAAGGTTGGTTTTATGGGACAGGAAATGAGGTGCAGTGACGAGACCCCGACACATTTTGTGGGAACAAGTGGGCAACCCCCATGCCTGTGCAGAGAGGGTTAGTCCTCATGGAATACCACTCTCAGGTCCATCTCAGAAGTGGAAAAAGGGCCTGAGCTCTGGGGCAGCTCCAGCCATGAGGTTTTCTGGAGGGCACAGTATGATTCAGATACCTTCACTTGGGTCAACCAACAGGATTTCAGCCTGAATATGTGCTTACTTTACACCACATAGTGTTTGGATCCAGTTGTGGTGGTGTACTTCTATGACCCTAGCACTCCTCTGGAAGGCTGAGGCAGGAAGATGGTAAGTTCAAGCCTAGCCTGGGTAGCTCAATGACTCTGTCTCAAAAATAAAAGGCCAGTGTGGTGTTTGGATCTGGATATGAAATGGTCCCCAAAATCCTCATGTCCTTATGGATACTGTGTAGTGTTGGGAGGTAGGGCCTGGCTAGAAAGGGCAGATGCTTAGGCCATGATCTGGAGGGGCAAGTGCTGATCTCACCCTTCCTCCCAGACTGGTCTCTGTTCTGCCATGCTGTAATGATCTCTGTCTCTGGAGCTCCGGCTCCGGCTCTGGCTCCAGCTGTGACCCTATCATGTGATTCCACCATTTCCAGCCACCCACCCATGAATGGACTGTGACTTTCTGAAACTGAAAGCTAAAATCAGTCTTTCCTCCCTAAAGTTGTGAGTGTTGGGTATTGAGTCACAATGACAAAAAAGCAACTCAGACGGCTGGAATGTAGCTCTGTGCGAAAGCATTGAGTTCAAGCCTCCGTATCATAAATAAATAAATATCAAAAACTTAATAAGGCAAGAAACTAAACTTAGGAGTTCATTCCCAATACCAAAATTCCCAGATTTCTAAGCAACCCTTGTTCGTCAACAGATCATGATGGAGCATCTGCTCTGCCAACCACTGCTGTAGGTGCTGAGAGCACAGCTGGCCCCTCCTCCTTGAACTGACCATCTGGAGCTCCCTAAAGTACCCACTCTTTGGTACTGAGTGGCTGTGTTTCTCTGGACAAGTCACTTCCTGCCATTGTCCCATAAGGGTGGCTGCCATTGACGCACATGCATGGCCGCCCTGTCCTACCTGCACGGCAGCCATTGACTCACATGCATGGCTGCCACTGTCCCACATGCTTGGCCACCATTGTTCCACATGCCAGCAGCCACTGTTCTACATGCACGGTAGCCATTGAGAGCCATTGACCCTTTTGTGGGCCCATTTACTGAAGTCTATCTTCCAGGGGAGGAAGAGGAGGGTGAAGAAGGCAAAGCATCCCAAAGGGCACAGGCTGGTCTGACTCCAGTGCCAGTGCGGTCTCAGACCCCAGGCAGGAAGAGCTCGGGGGGCATGGCTGGAAGCTTTGAAACACACAGGAGCAGGCCTCTCAATTCTCAGGAGGGCTTGGGAGGTTGGGGAGCCCCTTTACATCTAAGCATTAAGAGCCATAAAAGCAAATCCAAGCCCCATGGTGCGGGCCTGTAATCCCAACGCGGTAGGACAGGGATTCCCAACCTTCAGGCCACAAACACAGCAGTCCGTGGCCTCCAGAGGACCACCTCAGAGGGGGCAGGGACAGATGAGTTAAGTTCCGTCTCCATCAGGGCATTCCCATTGGCTTCGGAGGTCCCTGCTGATCCGACAGAAGGCGAAGCTTCACTTCCTGGTTCCTTGGGAGAATGGTCTTCAACTCAACCAGTACTTGGTGTCAAAAGGTTGGGAACCACTGCACTAGGAGACTGAGGCAGAAGGATCACAAGTTTGAGCCCAGCCTGGGCAACTTAGAGACTTAGGGAGGCTGTCAAAATCAAAAATTAAAAATGTGCTGGGGGTGTAGCTCAGTGTGAAGGTCCTGGGCACCATCCCCAGTTCAAAAAAATAAATAAATAAATAAATAAATAAAAAGGAAAGAAAAAGAAAAAAGAAAAAAAGCAGCAAAGATGATTCAGCCACCAATCCCATGATTCCAAGGTCCGAGGCAGACCCAGAGCTGGTTGTGAGTTGAAGAGGAAGCGCCACATGTCAAGTCTGCCCTTCGCAGTGGGAGCCCACCTGGTGCTGGATCAGGGATGCTGGCGCATCATTTGAGACCACACCCACTCTGAGAACTGAGCCCAACCTGCCACCTCTCTGTTCTCTGCCAGCATTAAGTTTCTGGCTGATAAACATCATTTCTAGGGCCTGCGCAGCATTCCCACGATCCCTCAGGACATGCTGCCTGTGAACTCAGAGCGTATGGCATGTGGCCCCCCAAGCCGAGGACAGCCTGTCAGCACGACTTCTGATAAGCCAGGCACTGATTTATGGAAAGCAGGACACTTGCCAAAGCCACCAAGCAGCCCATGGAATCAGAGGCCCTGGCCACCTGAGGGATGGCCATAGTACCCCCCATCAGGAAAGGCAGTGGCTCCTCTGTACCCAGACAAGCTCTCTCCTGTCTCAAGGGACCAGCGCCACAAGAGAAGGTAGCAATTCTGATCCCCGTGCACCTGGCTGGCACAGTCACTGGCCCATCTCACACCTGGGTGCCAGCCCAGGCCACACCTGGGGGGGGTGGGGGGAGGCCACAGTGATCCTCCAGCACCCCTGCTCTCTGGCCACACGGGCTCCCCCTTTATCTCCACAAAGAGCCAGGTTGAGATGCGGAGATTCTCTCCCACCCCTCCGCCAGCCAGCTCTGCCTCCGGGGCCTTGGAGTTGTGCGGTCGATGGCAACCTCCCCCACCTCTCTACCATCCACCAACCAATCCATCCAGATGACTGAGAGGCACTACGGGCCCCCCCCCCCCAAGTCCAGGCCCAGCCCTGGGAAACTCCCCGATGTCGCAGTAGCCACAGGCGGGCTCTTATTCTCTGGAGATGAGTCACGCGCTTTATGAGGAGCAGGTGGGAAGGCGTCCAGGGAACTATTTCTCTCCACTACCAGAGCCTGGGAACAAGACCAGGGTTGAGCGGAGCCTTGGGTTCCCAGCTCTGACCTCTGCATACTCCATGTTCCTCTGCCTGTTCCTCCTTCCCAGCAGCCCCAGGGTGAAAGCCAGGGGGGACTGGGTCAGGCTGCAGGTTCCCTGTGCCCAGTCCCCTTCTCCGTATTCCCCCAACTCCCTCTCAGCACCTGAGTCCTGAAGACCATCGGAAGGACCCAGCTCTGAGACCGGTATGTCACCCCCAGGCCTCTCTGCCCATGCACATGGCCTGCAGATAGCTTGTTCCAATATTATGAACGTGAACAGACTGCACAGGCTGCTTCATATCCTTCTTGGAACGAGGTACTGAGTGCATTAAGGCATGAAAGTCATAAAAGATGGGTACATGTGTGAGGCCCCAGAACGCCACCAGCTGCGGCAACCGCACTCAAATGGCCTTCTCTTCTAGGAGCCAGAAGAAGCCGTCACTGAGGGCTGGGATGTCCTGCCACCGTAGAGCACGCACTCAGCAGGCACAAGGCCCTGGGTTCCAGCCCCAACACCAAATGAGGAATACCACTGAGCCAGGCCCGGTGACACAGGCTTGTCCTTCCAGCACTCTGGGAGGCGGAGGTGGGAGGATCACAAGTTCAAGCCCAGCCTGGGCCACTAAGCAGCTTAGCAAAACCTTGTCTCAAAATCAGGAAAAAAAAAATTGTCTGGGATGTAACTCAGGGTAAAGGCCTTGGGCTTGATCCTCCATACCACAAATAATAAAAACAGCATTGAAATGAGTGTGTCCGCGTGGAACCTGAGTAAAAGCTGAAAAGTGGCCCCAGCATGTACCTGCTGGCTGTGATAGGACACCCTGTTTGAAGGGGACCGGAAAGCATCCGAAATGTCAGTGTCTTGGTCATTTTCTTGTTACTTAGACACAATACTGAAGCCCACAACTTACGGGAGGACAGGCTCACTTTAGCTCACAGTTTCAGGTCTCAGTCCGTTCACTGTTGGGCGGCAATGCCGGAACGGCTTGGTGGGAGCCTAGCGGAAAAAAGCTCTCCGTCCCGTGGTGGCCAGGAGGCAAAGCGCCAGAGGAAGGGCGGAGCTAGCGTATCCCCTTCCCGGTTGTGTTCCGGTGACCCACCCCTTATGGGTCAAGCCCCAGGGATCCGCCCCTTCCAACCAGGCCCCACCTCTTACGTCACAGGAGATCAACAGATTAGTCCCTATGGTTGAGTCTCCTTCCAAACACGAGGCTTTGGGAAACCATCCTGATCCAAACCGGAACAGTCTGTTAGGGCTCAGCAGCTAGAAGGGGTTTTTCTTAACAGGGAGCTCAGTTTTCAGAGGCTACCAAAACAGCTGTCATCTCTTGGCTATACATTAATGTCTCAAACGAGGAAGGGGATAGCCTATTGACGTGGCATCTACAGTGTCCATGAGAAGCAGTATGTTCTCCCCTCGGCTGGTTCAGAAGAAAGGGGTAGGTGGGGGACTCAGTGGCATGAGCATGGCCTGACCAGCAAAAGACAAGACCCGTGGAGACAAGGAGCCAGCGTCTGACTTAGGAGGATGGTGGAAGAGCACTTGCTCTGTAGTAGGTTGCTGGATGGAGGACAGCTTCGAAACAGCAGCAGCAGAAGGAGGGGCGCGGGGTGCAAAGTGCCACCTCCTGTCAGTCAGCAGCAGCCTTAGAACCTGATAGGAGCACTCTGACAGGAGGCGGGGCTTCCCTCACCACTCATCTGCTGGGGTTCATCTGTCCCAGAGAACCCATCCTTCCAAGGCCATGAACGTGTACCAGTCTGTAGCCCAGGGGTTGGGGACCCCTGTTCTAGAGAGATCACCCTCACTAGGACCTGGAGGATGGCTTGCACAGGACACCAGTCATCTGTAGCTTCGTGACAAGCCATTTTGAAGCTTAGCAGTTAAAAAAATTTTAAAAAGGCATTTGATAGTATATGTTTCTTCTAGTATGAGGAAACCAAACCACAAAAATGTAAGAAATACAGAAGAAAGTAAGAAGATGGACTTGGAGAAGTGAGAAAGGGAAGGTGAGCCGTGAGAGGGTGGGGCGGGGAAAGGGAGGTGACAGGTAAATCAAAAATAAATTTAAAATTAAAAAATCAATTTAAAAGGGCTAGGAGATGTGCAAAAGAAAAGAAAAAAAGAAGAGGGAAAGAACAGCCATTTTAGCTCACAACTTTGCACTCAAGCGTGTGGACCGAGCTCAGTTGAACGCTCTTGGCTGGTCTGGGCTGGCTTGACTCACACCTCTGTGACCAGCAAGCAGCCATCTGGGGGCTGTGCTTTTGGAAGAGGAGTAAGAAGAGAAAGATGAAGTGGAACCGAGCACCGGCCCAACCTCAGATAGAGTTAAAAACCACTGATGAGTCAGGCCTAAAGATGGTAGACAGAGGACCACACAGACCTCCCTGGACTAAGACAGAACCAGAACAGCTTACTCGTTCTCTTGACTGCCCTTATTGTCCCATAGACGGCATGCATTGCAGAAGGCCTGGGATGCAGAGTAAAATCAGACATTTTTCTGACCTCTGAAGAATTCAGAGGACAAGAAAAGATCATCTGGTGCTCACTTTGTGATGGAAAAACTGAGATCCAGAACGCTTTGCCCGACCACAGTGACACCGTCAGTGTGCGGTCTGGGATCGGGCTCCACTGTCCTGCTCCATCTAGTGCTCTGGAGCCCCGGCAATGGGTTCGTGGGTATCCTGTTCTTCAAAAAGAAATGTCTCTTGGCCAATACTGACGGGGGAGGAATGGGCAATTTTCCCCTCACTCTCCTGTGGAGACACTGCTGCTGCTCACTCGCAATCCCCATCCTCCTCTTTTCGGAAAAGAAGTGGATTGATTTTCCTCACTCCACCGAGGCTGAGTGTAGTTTTCCCATTTGCCTTGGTCAGTGTGCGGTGAACTGTATGTCACTTGTGGCAGAAAACTTAGGATCACAGGCCTGTGCTCTTTCTCCATGGTAGCCAACTTGCAAACCGTGTATCAAGAGGCAGGGACACGCCATCAGGTCACCCTATCAGCCTGCACCCCTGAGTGATCAGAGCAGAGTTGCCAACACATGCAGTGTGAGGAGACGATAAACTTACCCTGCGCCGCAGAGACTTGGGATGTTTGTTACTGCGGCAGAATACACGCATCCTGACTGCACCATCAGGTTTCAATGAAGAGGGACTGTTCCCTAAACTCTTTCCTCTTGCTGACCCCTTACTTCTGTCTATGGAAGAAGAGTGGCTTAGCTCATTGACCAGTTCCAAAAAAGAACTGGACGTGTAGGACTCAGCTCTTGGCTCCATTCTCTCTGGGAAGTGCCTGTCTGCAGATACTAGTCTTTTCTTGGTCATGAGGTAAAGGCTCTGCCCAGTGGGGAAAACTGTATTTCCTGGGCCTGCCAGGGGTAAGCTGGCCTGATTCTGAGATTCAGGATCATGAAATCTGTTAAGCCCACTCACCTAAGCAACGTTCTCCAGCCCAGCACCACCAGGAATGGGGATGACCCTGTGGCCTCCATATCCCAGCTCCCTGGTCTGCCTCCTTTAGCTCAAATGCAGGAGGTGAAAACAGGGGTGTCCTCAGCCCCCAGCCCCCACTGTCTGGCGGCTATGGCTTAAGGGCTCCAGATTTCAGGGTGGGACACCTCATCCTCAGCGGGACAAAGCCAGCGAATCAACCCACTCCCAAGTGACTCGCCTGGGGTGAGGCTTAGCTGCAGGAGCGGGCTCCCTCCGGCGCACCAGCTTGGCCCCACCCGGTGACACCCTGCGCCATGTCACAGAACCGCTAGAGGGCGCCCACCACCGCCAAGCAGCGGCAGCGCTGTGCTCTTCCGTTTTTCAGTCTCTGGATGGAAAGAAATAAATGCATTTTTTAAATGGCTCACTTAAAGAATGTCATTAATATTTGCAATACTTTACAGTTATGTGTGCTTGGGGAACTGGCACATGTATGGGTCATGGAGGCTCTGTTCATAGTGAGTTTTTATGCATTCATTTTGATTTTTAAAGACACTGCATTCGTATCTCTCTTGTTTACCAACACACCCTTCCCCTAGCTTGCCTCACCGTGCTCCAGCCCTGAGTGCGAGGGTGCAGAGGCCACGCCCTGCGTTAAGGAACCTGACCTAGAAACGGCTTCGTCTCAGATCCCCCTTAGCCACCCTCAGGTGCTCAACAAACAGAAAGTGGACCGGACACAATGCTGTCTCCTCTCTCCCGCCTCAAATACTCCTTATCCACCTCTTCTCGGAGCCTCCGGGGCAGGGCCTGCAGTTTACTGCCCTCCAGCCCGGGATTTTCAGGAAGCAAGTAACTATGAAATAAAATGCCTTTTTTTTTAAAACCTTAAGCACTGTCCTCGCCTTTGCGGTAGCCCTCACAGACAAGCCTTGCGGAGGAGAAGACGGATTTTCCCAAAGCCTTCCCCGTGCAGGGTTCATACCCTTTGCCGGAGGAGCGCCAAGCCAGGTCCGCGCGGGAGAGCGCGAGCACCCTCTGCTGGCCACGTTGGCGAATTGCTCTGTCCCCAGAAAGGATTCTGGGCATATTTGCCAAGCCAGTAGGGTGTAGGTGACGGAAGCAAGGCTCCAAAGCCAAGTGATACCGGCCGTGGATTCTCTTAACCAAGGTTGTTTAAAGATCTTTCCAACAGAAAAAAAAAAAATAATGGTAAGCCAACTTCGCCAGCCTGGACTACATAGTGAGCTTAGGACCGGCCCAGACTGTGGAGCAAGATCCTGTCAAGAAAGAATGAACGAATGAATGAACGAACGAATGAAAGAAAGAAAGGAAGAAAGAGAGAAAGGAAGGAAGGAAGGAAGGAAGGAAGAAGAAAGAGAGAGAAAGAAAGAAAGAGAAAGAGAGAGAAAGAAAGAAAGAAGAGAGGGAGGGAGGGAAAGAAAAAGAAAAGCCAACTTCTATTAGAAGGCAGTTGGCTGTGACCACCAAAATTTTAAACGGATGTCATATGTCATTAATGGACCATCCCCTGTTGGTGATTCTTCCAACAGATGCCCTCACAAGAAACTGGAGGGGGAAATGACCACAGAGCAGGCTAACACTCCAGTTCACTTGGACCACAAGCCAACAGGGAGCAAAGGTCAAGTGCTCTACGACAGTGGCTTCCAAAATGACATCAGGCTTGAAAATAAAGAAGGTGTTGGAAGAAGACTGCTCATCCTGAAGGGGCAGGGCAGGGAGGGGAATAAAGCTTCGGTCACAAGTGATATGAAGAAAAGAAGGTGGCCACGTAGTTGGCCATTGATGCATTTATTATAAAAGGAAGGAGACATCTGACCATAGACCTGTCACTTTGATATCGTATCTTTCTGTGGAATGGAACTAGGGCCTGCGAGTGCTGGGCAAGCGGTCAACCGCTGAGCTACACTGCCAGGCCCTGGATGGGGTATTTAAAATAGCATAGAGTTGGGGCTTGTTGGTTTGTTCCTAACTTCTGTCCAATGTAAAAGGCTTGGCAGGAATATTTCCTTGAAGTCTCTATTACTGACGATGATCTGGCAGCCTCTGGGCTGACAGAATGCTCACATCAGGGTCTAGTCCTGCACTGGTGTTTCCCTCTGTATCACAGCGAGATCCAGAGTTAAGAGTATCTGAAGCTGAGCATGGTGGCCGAGGCCTGGAACCTCAGTGTTCTGGGAGGCCGAGGTGGCAAGGTCACAAGGTTGAACCCAGCCTGGGCAGCTCAGCAATGTGGTGAGACTCTCCCTGTATCAAAGTAAAAAATGAGGGGCTCAAGGAATGGCTCAGTGGTGAAAGCACTTGCCTAGCAATAGCTAAGTCAAGGGCTAAGTACCCGAGTTCGATTCCCCAGCACCACTTAAGCTGGGTGAGTTGGCACACACCTGTAATCCTAGTACTCAGGAAGCTGAGGCAGGAGGATTGCTGAGAGTTTGAGGCCAGCCTGGGCTCCATAGTGAGTTCAGGACCAGCCTGGCTACAGAGTGAGACCCTGTCTCAAAAAATAAATAAATAAAAATAAATGAACATAGGCTGAGGATGTAACTCAGTGCAAAGGCTGTGGGTTTGATTCATTTTCCTTAGTCACACCAAAAGCCTTTGCTTGTGTCTTAGTTACTTTTTCATTGCGGGGACACAATACCCAACACTCACAACTTCAGGGAGGAAAGGTAAGTTTCGGCAGGTCTCAGTCTGCTCCTGGGCAGCTGGCGATGGCAGAGGGCTTGGTGGAGGCCTCGCTAGAGAGAAGCCGTTTGCTGCGTGGTGAGACAGGAAGCCAAGACAGTGAGGAAGGGGGGAGCAAGCCTGTGTCCTTCCAGGTCATGTCCCTGCGATCTGCCCCTTCTGACCAGGCCCCACCAATTAAGAACACAGAAAATCAATAGATTAACCCCTGTGATTGAGTCACCTTCTAGGCAAGACACTTTTGGGGGTACATTTTAGATCCAAACCATAATAGCCTACAATACCCTCTTTGAATTTTATTTCCAACTAAGTACCAACTGAGCTGTATTCCCCCCAGTTGAGACCGCCCTAGAGCCAAGCACCCTGACCATCGGGCCAGCAGGACAGCCAGCTCCCCGGCGATCCCACGATGCCCTGCTCTGTGTTTCATGCCAAGGAGGCCAGTGTCCAGGCGGCGGTGGGGCAGGTGTGTGCGGGCTGTCGTCAGAACCAGGACCTCCAGCTCCGTAACTGCTCTCCGTGGCTCGTGCTTCTGTGCTCAGCTTCATGATACATGACTCAAATTGATTTTCATTTAATAAGGAACAAACGGCTGAAATAACCAGCTGTCTAATCAGTTTCAGGTTCGCGTGTTGCCTTCCCTGTGGGTTCTGAGCTGCCGGAGAGCAAATGCCGTATTTATTATGGTTTGGATCTGGAATGTCCCCCAAAAGTCTCATGTATATGGACCTGATGGATCATCTATAAAACCATGTGCGACAATGTTGGGAGGCTGGGGCCTGGTCTGGAGGGGTGGATTATGGGTGTGTGGTGGAGGACAGGTGTGTGAACTGGATCACAGGTGGGTGGACTGGATTACGGGCCTGTGGTGGGTCTTGAACCTGGAAGGGTGGAACACTGAGGCTGGACCCAGAAGAGGTGGGTCGCTGGGATGGGGCCTGGAAAGACATTGGCAGCTCCCTTCCTTCCTCTGCGAGTTGACTGGACTGGACTTGGCTTCCTGTTTGCAGGGCAGTGAAAAGCTGCCACCTCCGCCTCTACCATGTACTTCTGCCGTTACTGGCAGCCTGTGACATTTCTGAAACTGTGAGATAAACTCTTCCTCTTCTTAAATTGTGGATGTCAGGTATTGAGTCATAGAACTGAAAAAGTAACTAAGATGATATCGTGCCTTCATCTGTAGCACAGACCCTTGCGACACGCCAGATGCTCAGGACGCAGCCATGTAGCTTACCGACACTTACATGCGCTCACTATGTCATCTTCCTAGCTACCCCGTTCCTAGCTCTAGTTCATTGAAAAGGAAACTAGAGCACAGAGAGATTCAGCAACTTCTCTAAGACCACACAGGTCACAAGTAGGAGAGCCTGGGTTCAACCTCAGGGAGGCTGACTCTAAAAGCTAATCGCTTAGCCAATGATTCTCACACTTGTCCGCCCATTAGTGTCACTTGGGAACTTTAAAAATACGCCCCCCCGCCCCCCTAGAGACTGTGATCTCACTGGTCTTGGGTGTGACCTGCACTTTTAGAAGATCCTCCAGTTATTGCGGTGCATAGACATGTTTGGGGACGGTGCCGGGTGAGCCAGTGAATCTGCAGAATGCAATGCGCTTATCCCGTGTGTAGCTGCCTGCAGGACCAGCCCAGGGGGCAACAGCAAACGATCTTAAGAGGACAAATGACTGTAATTCCAGAAGAGCTAGTGGGGCAAGGATCTGGAGCCAGGCCCCCTCGGTTCTACCGCTAAAGTGGCCACTGAAGAGCTACAGGCGTCACCAGCCGGGGAGTGTCCTCGGCCCAAATGCAATGGAAATCATAAAACAACAAAGTGCAACATCTCTGGCGTTAGCAGCTCTGGGCTTCGCGTGCCAGCGGCTCCATCCCTGCATGTTGCCAGTCACGGCAGCTCCGCCACCCCTAAGAGCTGCTCAGTGGCCAGGCTCACGGTCCCTTGAGGCAGCTTTCCAGAGCCTTGCGAGCAGCTTCTGCCCGCCGCCCTCTCTGGGCTTCTCCACAAGCGTGTGCTGATCACTACTGCCCTGGTGACTGCTGCCTCCTGTGTGGACCTCTGCAGCATTTCAAGGCTAGCAGTCCCTAGCGCTGCCAACTCTTCGGATGTGACCTGCTCTGCACCCTAAACAAGGCTTCGCTGGAGCCTTGCTGCACCCCAGGAGTCCACCAGAGGGCGCCCTCCTTCTCCTCTAATGTACGGAGCGGGAGGGAGCTCCGCTTACACAGAGCCAACGCAGGGCCTGCACACACGTCAGTGCATTTTCAAGACCTGCTTGGTTACTTCCACAGCTAAATAAGACAACACACAAGTCCAGATAATTCTCATTTGCTCCCCTTGCTCTACTCCCTACCCTGTTTCCTACCCCCTATCTTGAGCTCTGCCTCAGGAGGCTGAAGCTAGGACTGTACACGACTGGTTCCAGTATGGGAGCCCCAGCAGGAGGTAAGAGGCTGGGAGAAAGTAAGGGGGAGAATTTGCCCCTCTGGACACCTCTCCCTACCTAAAGCCCCAGCTCCCATCTGGTGGCCCCTTGTGAATTGTTCCCTTTGTCCCCATGTCCAGGGCAGGGTCCAGCTTTGCTTTGGTCTCCTGGCAGAGGGCTGGGAAAGAGGAAGACCTTCCTTCTCCCTTTCTACCAGAAGAGCCATGAAAGGTAAGAGGTGGCCACTGACTCACGGCTGTGACCCCAGGTCAGGCCCAGAGCCAGACGTGGGCTGGAAAAGAGCAGCCCTGTCTTTCCTTGGCCTGTGGACAATCAAGAAGAAGTGTCCTTCCGGTCAGCACTGTCTTCCTTACCCCGTCATCCCCACTGGTGTCATCCTATCTGTGAGCCTTGATTACAGAACAGAGCAGTCATCGCATGGTAAATATTCAACCAATGTGGAATTTCTACTCTACTTATAAATTTAGCATTATCGCTAGTATTGCGTTGAATAAAAACATCTTGTAATTACTAATTTTATCATATTGGACAAATACCTTTCCCATGGGGCAAAGAGACTCTGTGGGGCTAGATGACCTATAAGATTAGTTCACTCCCTGTTCAGACGCCTACTCTTGGTAGAGCACAGCCCCCACCTCACAGGGGGAGCAGCCAGTGCATAGGAAACAAGCAAGATGGACTTGGAAAATGAGAAAATGAGCGAAGTTTAAAAAGCCAGGGAGAGACCATGTGCCGTAATGGAGTAGAGGTGGGGAGCAGGGTGTCGCCTGAAAATGGGAGGACGCGCAGGAGCCCGCGGAGCATCCCTCCGGGCTGAGAGGGCAGAGCAGCCGCTAGGGCACTGTTCCTTGTGATTTCAAACAGGAGGCTTCTGCCCCCAGGGGACACTTGGCCACATCTGGGGACATCTCTGGTTTCCACAGTCCGAGGTGGAGGAGCTTGTTATTAACATCTCACGGAAATGTTCAACCTGCAGCCTGCCTATTTGTTTACTTAATTTAGACATGGTGTCACTCTGTAGTCTACGCCTGAGCTCTCTAGGTAGCCTGGGCTGGCCTCACACCCATGGCAATCCTCCTGCCTCAGCCTCCCAAGTGCTGGAGCTACAGGTATACACCATCATGCCCAGCTAATTTTTATGTGGTGCTAGGGGATCAAACCTAATGCCTTGTGCTTGATAGGCAAGCACTCTAACCACTGAACTACACCTCCAGCTCTGCCCTTTTTTAATGCTACAATAAAAAAGGAAATTTTGTTATTTATATCATTAACTATTATATATGCACACACACACACACACACACACACACACACACACACACACACACAACTCCTTATTTATCAAGAGTTTATCTTGATGTCTGTGACCAATGAAGGGATTTTGTCAACTTGAAGAGATGAGAAAACACACAGGGTAGAGCTTATAGGTGTGTGTGAGTGACTTGTGGGCCAGGATGAGGGACAAACACCCACCCTGGCGGCCCAAACTAAATAAAAAGGAAGATGAAACACTGTTAAGCTCTTCCTGGGAAAGCTCTGGTCTCCACAATTGTCTACAGATGTGGCCTAGCTCCTGTCTACACGCTGCCAATCTCCATTGCAGATTTGCTCCAGTTTCCTTTCCTTCTCACCATTGTTCTTTGAACAACAATCTGTATCACACACAGCCCAAGCATCCTGTAGTTTCTGACAGGTGTTCTTCTATGTCACGTCTGAGTAGCCTCTAGACCCCCCAGCTCTTGCACATGCAGCCACCATTATGTACCTACCATGCCTTCCCACACTTGTAAGTCCTCCGAATAAATCCCCTTTCTAATCTGTTAATTCTGCCTCTCCTAGAACCCTAACCAATAGAATCCTTAAAACAAGGCTCTAAGTTGCATGTGCCACACGTCCACACCATAGGAATGACACACCCAGTGATGACTCCCCCACAGGGAAGGAGCAGCAAGCTTCACCGTTATTCTGGGCCTTAATGTCTCACAGATTGTAGTGGATAATGAGATTTGCTATCAGAGGACCAGGGTAGTGGGAATGTCATTTCCAGGATCAGAGCCTGACACAGCTCTATTCCGTGCCCAAGTCTTTCACTTGGGCTTTGGCAGCAGCTCCAGGCAACAGACAATGGCTCCATTTAAAGCAACATCCAAAGAGTAACTATTTTAATTTTTCTTCAAAGAGTATTAATTTTTATAATAGTTCCAATAGTCACACTAACATGTTACATTTCCAGACAAATACAACATCAGAATTCATATCCACGCTCATCATTGAGAAACGAAGCAAAGACAGTCAACATATACACAGAGATTCTTACACGTTTGGGGGAACCTACACAGAAGCTGAACTTGGCGTCTCCAAGTTCTCAATGGGAATGCATATAGCTTCTGTGATGAGCAGGTTATACAAGCAATGCAAGACAAATCCAACCAGACATGGGAAGCTGCCACTTCATATGTACAAAATGCACAAGAAGCAGGATAGTAAAGATTTTTTTGTGAGCCCCTGGGGAGTTAAAGATTGGCTGAGCGGCTGACACCATGGACAGCACCCTTTACACAGTCGCGCTCTGTCTCTGAGCATTTAGAGAACTGCTGGCTTCCTAACATTAATTGTTTTTCTCCTCCCCAAAGAAGCCTGTCATGGTATTTTTCCGGAGTGCTTTTTCTGTCTCTGATGTACAAATATTGTGATAAAAGGAAAATAATTCCTGAATAAAGCTGGCTGACTTATACCCGTGATGAATACTTCAGGGAGCAGTGTGCCCCGCGTGACGCTGGGGAGGAGGAGTCAACAATAAGGTAGCCGCCAGCATGAACTACATTATTGTCGTATGAAGGGCAGCTACCTTCTAATAAACGGAAGTAAGATTTCCTGGTGAAAAGAAATAAGAAATCAGCAGGGCCTGGCGGTGCAGGCCTGTAATCCCAGCACCCTGGGAGGCTGAGGCGTGGAAGTGTGAGTTTGAGCCCAGCCCTGGCAGCTTAGCAACTCAGCAAGACCCCGTCTCAAAAAAAAAAAAAAAAAGGATCTCGGAAAGTAACTCAGAGTGAAGGCCCAGTGTTCAAGCCCCAGTATCACAAAAAAAGAAAAAGAAGAAATATTTATTTCTTTAACTATATTCTATATTAATAACCTTCTTTTATATGCTAATATTCAAAATTTTTAAACTGATTTACTTTGATTTTCTTGGAGTTTTGTTTTAGAGACAAGGTCTCACTCTAGTCTAGGCTGGCCTTGATAATCCTCTTGCCTGAATCACCTGAGTGCTGAAATTACAGGCATGCACCACCACACTAAGTTTACGTAGTGCTGGGGAATCTAACCCAGGGCCTTGCACTTGCCGGGCCAGTGCTTTAACCACTGAGCTATGCCCCCTGCCCTGATTTACTTTAATACCAACTGGTATGTCAAATTGATGTGCAATCCGAAAGAATGTAATTTGCGTAGTCCTTACTTAGAGGAGCTTCAAAACCTCACCCTCTACCATCTTGAGTGGAGAACAGAAGGGGAACAGACAGGACAGGTGCTCCCACAGCCAATGATCCTCAGAGTCTGCAGTCATCCTCAACCCATGTGCAAGAAAACTGGAGGAAAAGTTGAGTGTCATCTTTTCAGCACTGCTGAGTTTTGCAACTTTTTACATATATAAAATTAAGGTGGTTAATAGGCAATCCCAAAGTTTCATTTAGTAGCAAGTATGGTTTCCTCATTTAAAACTCATACCTGGGGTCTCGATGGCAGGTGAGAACAGAGGGCGTGGGAGCAGGTGGCAGCCAGTCCTGGGGACAATCACGGCTACGGGAGCAGCTGGGGCCACATTTGAAGCTGAACAAACGCACTAAACCCATAGAATGTGATGCTGGGGAATCGAACTTGGGTACTTAGTGAAACTTTTTCAAGTGACTTTTGCACTACAAGAATGTTGCCAAATATGTGTCCATTAAGTGGAAACCCCAGTTGTACCCAGCTGTACTGCTACCATGGCAACAGGAAACATTGTGTTTTAACTACCTTACGAGGCAAACGTTCAATGGGTATTCTCCCTGTAAACAACTGCAACAAGGGGACAGGAGGGAAGGGCAAAGAAGCAGGAATCGTAAGTCGACCCCCGGCGGAACTGGGCTGGCTTTCTGATACAAGGCTGTCCCGCCGGGGTCTGAATCTCCCTGGCCCACCTCAACGTGCTTGCTCTGAGGAGGCTCTGTACAAGGGGTGCGTCCGGATTCCACCAGCAGGCGAGAGGGCAGAACAGACACGAGAGCCCTGAGACCTGTCCTGGAGTGACCCCCCAGATGATGCCCAGCAGCCTAGGGGAGCCCAGGTCTGGGCACGCCACTGCACACTAGGACACATGCAGACAAAGCCCAGCCACCCCAGGGCGCCTTGGGCTTTGTGGTAAAAAGCTCTTCACTTAGAGAGGGGCCACTGAGGCGTAAATAAAATGGGGTGGCCAAGTTTTCTGCTTAGTGAAATCCCAGATTCAGCAAATTAAAGATCCTGCCAAACGTTCTTTTTACTGTATCATTCATTATGACACAACAGTCTGAATGGGACACTTTTTCACAAAGATAAAAATTAAAGATAAAACTGAGAATGGGCCCTCCACAAACATCTCAAGGGTCTTAGCAGAATATACAATGACTAGACCCTTGAGACTGAGTCTGTTGACATCAGGTTCCCATGCCCAAACAGCAACAGGAGGAGGGCAGGACAAGCACACAGACAAGTAACAGGAAGGCCAGTCTGCAACTCTGAAGACTAAGATAACTCTTTTCCCCATACTATACCTAATTGAACTTAAAATGATTAAAGAGACTAATTTTTCTTTTGCGGTACTAGGCCTTTGCACTAAGCTACATCCCCAGCCCACTTTTATTTTTAATTTTGAGACAGGATCTTGCTAAGCTTCTAAGTTGCCCAGGCTGGGTTTGAACCTGTGGGCCTCCTGCCTCAGCTGCTTAGAGTGCTAATATTACTGGCTTGTGCCTGCAAATTTTTAAGTCTGATCAAGTGTTTTTCACTTTCATTTATCATAACAGGTAGCATACATACACAGTATGTTTCATAAGAGCAAACACCGAACACTGCAGTCATTTTCCATAGGGACCAAAATACAGCCCAGAAGCAGGTGGGACTATCACAGTAAGAGCGCATTATGTGTCTATGTCTGCTCTGAGCCACAGCCCACATGCATTCCATTTAGGGAGCAGCAGTGGCCCATGGCACCTGGAAGGGTGGCTCCTGGAGCTTGGCCTTTTTACATTTCTAGCAGTAAAGGAAAATAAATTTCAGTGCTTTCTAATACCTTTTTTATAAAATGTTAAATGTTTGGATTTTTCATTTTCATTGCTTTCCTATCTAGAACTGTGAGAGAATGAATTTGATTTGACTTTATTTTCCAACCCCCAAACTGAAATATACTTCTAATATCCAAATCATGTTAATGATATCACCCCTCCCCCCCCTTCCCCCCCCCCCCCCCCCAAAAAAAAAGAAGCTTTAGAAAATGAGAAGTCACATCATGCAAAGTCTCTGCTCAGTTTCTTCCGGCTCGATTACAGTCAAAGATTGGGGACAATTTCCCTTCTTGCTCCTTGGTAATGAATTACCTGATAGCAACCACCATCAACTTTGAGAAAGCGTTCCCATGTATCCTGGGGTACAGCAGAGAACTGCATCTATGAATGTGCTTTTGGAAAAGCCAAGTATTCATGAAAGCATAAAAACAATTTTACCTTTAAATAAAAATACTTTATTCATTCCTGACAGGTTATCAAAATGTACATTGTTAACCAAGTAAAAATGATACTTTGTATTAGGTGACTAGGATATACTTTTGAGGATTTTTATTTAATTTTCAAAGAGTAAAAACCACTTTCACTCTTCCTCTGCACACATTCCTAACAAGCTTGCACTATATCTACTTATAACTGAACATATAAATAATGATGTGGGCCCTAGTTCATCATAGAACACACTTTCATGTACATTTACAACAAAGGAAGCTATTACGCTTGGGTTACTTCACCAAAAACTTGTAGACACATTTACCTCTTCTCGTATTTTGCGTTAACTTTGTAACATAAAGAATACAGCACGACTCGTATTACTCTAAACACTCACACACCCACACCCACACCCACACCCACACCCACACCCACACGCAGGCGCACACACACACGCAGGCGCACACACACAGGATAAAGTGCAACACAACAGAACACGTCTGCAACATTCACTTTTTCTCCAGCCCTCACAGAAGGATCTTCCAAGTAAACGGAGGCCGGCAGCTCTCCGCCACCAATACCAGTCCGCCAGCGCCGCCTGAGGCTTCGCGCCGACAGTATATCAAAAACTCCATTTGCTTCCCCTGTGGCTTCTGTTACTCTCAATTAAAGATATGAAACTGTGATTCTTTCTAAACCTTGAGAAAAATCAGCTTCCAAGCGCCGCCGGCAGGCGCAGTCCGACACCGGCAGGTTTTCTGAGCTCTCTGCGCCTACGAGTCTGTCCTAACAGGAGAAATCCCGCCACGTGGTCAGGGCGCGCTCCACTAGCTTGGCAGCAAACGCTCTCGCGCCCTTTGACACCAGCCACCAAATATTTCCATAGGCAAATACCAAATGAGTCGTAGGACATCGTTTTTGGTTGCATGTTGTTTAAAACATTAAATTATTTAACTACAAAAAAAAATGCTTTTGTTCCTGAGATGAACACAACGAAATGAACTGAGGTGCCGCCACAGCTGCCACAGGGATGCCGCGCTGCCCGGAGCCCCGCAGGAATCCTCAGTCTTCCCCGTGACGCCACTTCTGCGACTCGTCCTGCCGAACGTCGGGTCTGATTTGGTTCCTCATGCCGCCTAAGACGTTGGATGTCGCCTCTGTGGCCACGATGAGCGGCTTCACCACGGCCGGCGGGATCTGGCGCAGGACTTCGCCCACGGCCCCGGTCACCCCTCTGCTCTCGTGCTCTCGAGCCGCCGTCTCATAAATGGTCTGCGCCGTGTCCGCGATGCCCTGCAGGGGCGGGAACAGGGGCGGACTTTACCGTGCAGATCACAGCACTGTCTAATGAGTCAGTGAATCAACATTCGCTTCGCAACCAGACAAAAAACTCATTTTGGGATTACCCGGGATAATTATTTTTATGACATAATTCTAAGGGAATGAGGCAATTATTATGATTTAGTATTTTGTTGTGACACGTGTGTGAGAAATATAGCCAATACTACAACTTCACATGAGGAAGCTTACAGAGATATTTAATGATCCAACAATTTCTTTTCCGGAATTTAATCACTCCAGTTAAACCCAACTTAGCACACAAAGCTGGAATAAACAGTCACTAAAGGACTGCGGTGACAACTCTTCGATGCCATACAAGAAAACACTGCTGAGCTCTAGAAAATGATTTGATTTGTTTTGAATTACTGGTCATGTATCAGAAAAGATAACTGTGGAATATCCAATTAGCATACAAGGCCAAACAGAACATTTTACTGGGTTAGACAGAACATTTTCTGCCCATAAAGAGGAATCTCTTATTTAATTATTAGAAACAAAGCGCCTGGGGCATGCCCAACTCTCAGCATCGATCAGGAAAATCACTGTGCCCGCTGAGCTGGGGGAGAGACGACGCACAGTAGCTAAGTGTAAGATGCTCAGCCATTTACCCAGCTCAGAAATCCCTCTGCTCCACTGGGGTAGCTTCGGAGCCAGGTACAGCTTAAACATGCTTTGCGTTTCTGGGAAACCAAAGGCCAAGTCCTCTCCCAGAACTACCCTCACTTTGGAAAGCAGGCAAAATGCCCTCTCTACCTAACGCAGCAGGTGGATCTGTGACCCAGAGGAAAAAGTACTGGAAAACTGAAAGAAATGTGCTATTTCTGAAACTGTCTACAATAGCCAGTAAGAAACTATTAGTACAGTAAAGGAAACACTTGCCATTCACACGTTTCCCTGCACCATCTCCCTCCTAGTCCACCAAAAACAAGCAGGTATTATAGCACAGCGATTAACACCAAGTGTGGAGACACAGACGTAAATTCAAATTTCAGCCTCATTGCTTGGCTGATTGCTGACTTCCCACGGTGCTGGTCATAATTAACAGACATAATGCACCTAAAGAGCTCGACACAGCTTGGAGAAGAGTGTGTCCACTGAGTGACTCCCAGATGACCACAATCAGCTCACAAGGACCCGACGACTTGTGAACACAATTACAGAAACTAAAGATCCAGCAACCTTTCCATAAATGGCCACATTACAGAGATTTGTGGGCCACAAGATCTCTTTACCTAGTCACCTGGGTTTTTTTTTTTTCATTTTTCTTCCTGCTTAAAATTATAAAAATCTATTAGCTCAAAGGCCCACTGTGACAATCTTGACTGTCAATTTAATTGGCTCCCCGGGGGGTTAGTGAAGCGCCCTTCTGGTGTGTCTGGATGGGTCGGCAGCCGTGCCCCTGGGGTCTGGGTCTGCTCTCTGGGCCCCTTCTTTCAGGCTTAGCTGCTGCCAAGCAATGAGCAGCTCTGTCCTGCCACAGCGTTCCTGTCTTGGCACCAGCTGATCGCGCACGGACACCTCTGAAACTGAGGAAATAAACGTCCCACCCTTAAGTCGGCCAGGCATTTCAGTCCCAGCTATGGGAACGGTGACCAATACACTCATCCAAAAGCAGGCACAGGCCAGACACAACCTGCAAGCTAGTCTTCCAAAGGCTAAAGGATGAACTAGCTAGCCTGATTTCTCGTCATCTGTGACTCATTAATAACTAAAATGGAAAACCAATCTTTAAATCACACTTAGGAACAATACTTTAGTCCAGAGTTCAAAGACAGCCTAGCCCAGCCGCCCAATCCACACTTGCTAGGCTCACTCTCCTCTCCTCCTTTCCTCCTGTTGCCAGTCTTACAGGAGGGCTACGCTTTGGGCCTAGTTCCTGCCTCCATCACCGCCCTGCAGTGGTGCCCCTGGGAGTCGCCAGAGCCTTTCTCTTCACCTGCAAATCAGGAATATCACCAATCTTTAAAGGTCACTATATACTTGACACAAAGTAAACACACAAATACATACGCTAAATGAATACAAGCTAATAAATTAGGCAAGCACCTTGCAAATGCTACTAAAGTGCTTTTCCTTGAGCCCTGCCCACTTCCTCTGCTATGCCTTGAACCTCAACATTCTTTATACAACTCTCAATGTTAAGGTGTCTGTTGGTACTTGGCCCAACCCTGAGGAGCAGGTATGACTAATAACTCTCTTTATTCTCCCCAAAGAGTTAAGGTGACCTTTGGTCTTCTTTTCATGTATCCAGCCACACATTTCTCAGCCCCACAACTCAGTGGCCTTTCCATAGACATGGGACTACAGAGGCTACTTCTGTCAGGGGAAGGACTGAATAGACCTTTCTGACTAATGCCTGCATCGTATTACAGAAAAATGCTTAATGAAATCTGAAAGTGTGAGTCATAAGGAGAATGACTGCCAATATCCTTGGCTGTATTTAAGGGAACATCAAACCAGATGAAGCCAGGGTGCCCCTGACAACACTCCAAAGCCTCAGAGCTCACTGGCCCAACTGCTCGAGGGCAGCTCAGCAATGCTTAACCAATGGGAAGATTCCCAGAGCTGCCTTTCACAAATGTCAGCTTAGAGAGCTTCCTGAACATATGAACAGATGTGTTACATGACATTCCCTGCAGAAGTATTTCAGGAGGAACTCAATGTCCACCAACAGGGAAAGAAAGAAATTATGGTGTATTTCTACACTGAAACAGTAAATTAGATTACATGTAACAACAAGGACATACCTTGAAGGAAATAAATTGTGGAACAATACACTTAATATACAAACATGAGAATGTTTTGCTTATGATTACATACTTAATAAAACTATAAAAATGTACAGAGAAAAACAGGTGCTGCCTTTAGGATAGTGGAAGCAAGTAAATGAGATCAGGCAAGTGATTTACCTAAAAGGTTAAACAAATCTGAGGTCAACAAAGAATAACGCGTCTGTACTGCTAGTGGGCACACAGATGTGTGTTTCTACCACTCCTTGCATACTTCAGCATCAAGAGAGAGCGGACATGTCACAGCCCAGGCCTCTGTTATACACACATGTGATGGTGGTAGTCCCCATCCCACTCCCAGGGGTTCCTTGAAATACATTAAAGCCACCCAGTGCTCTGCCGGTGAAGGCCAGGAAAGCACGCAGGCTGGTCCGCCTGGGGAGTCACGCACCTCTTTCACCACGCTATAGGCCTTGGCCACGCCTTCCCGCAGGTCAACAGGCTGGTGGGCGAGGCGGTGATGAGGGAACCTTCTGGGCTTCTTGGGCTCAATAGAGAGGGTACTAGGAGACACCATGTCGTAAGCTGTCTCTGCCGCTGCCTGGATAGTTCCATCAGAAGGAAGACATGAATGAGAACAGCGCCAACCTGAGCAGCTCTCCTGAGTGCTCTTCTCCTACAGGGCGTGAGGAAGTACGCGCAACCGACACAGGCAAAGGTTTCTGCAGTTTCCAAAAGTTCGTGACTTTTATAGCAAAATCATGGAAGCTAAATTTAAAACTCTTATCTGAATTGAGTGACTCTTTCAGTCCTATCCTCTCTCCATTGGGAAGACTCAACATTTTCATGTTAATCTATGGAACTAACTATGCAACAGAAGAAATTTTAATACTTCCACTGTTAACAGATTAGGTTTTCTGCACTTTAGTTATGCTATTTTCCTACAGACTGATGAAACAAATCCCTTGCTAATTTAATGGTTATTACCTGAAACAGGCAAGCAAATCTGCCACTATAATTCCACTGCTTTATTCTACTAATTATTTAGCATTGGACATTTAAGCTACAAAACAAACATAGTATTAAGTCACTGTAAATAAAATATTTACTCAAAATTCCGTATATTTTCACTACATTGTTTAAAAATATTGTGTAGTAGTACTTCTCTGTATAGACAACGTAGGCCAGGGAAAGATACCTGTATGGTCTGGACCATTCTGTTTGTGAGCTCCAGGGCAGCCATTGCTGTTGAAGTACCAAAGGAAGCGGCGCCTCTTTGGAACCCTCTGACAATGCGGCCATCCTTCCGGTACTGCTCTATGGGCAGCCAGACCAAGTCCTTCAAGCCTTGCACTAGAACAGTCAACATGCACACAGTAGCATCAGTACTGGAGCTGAGAACTCTGTTAGTATTCTGGCCCTGGAATTTCTAACCCCAAAACCAGAGGTAAAGTTTTCTATGTGTAAGTATGTATACACATTGTCTAGAAAAATGTTGTTCACATAGGATTTCAAGGGCATCATGACTGCAAAAGGATTAAAAAAGAATCTCACCTAATTGTACTAGTGAATGCATTGGCCCGACACCTCCCAGGATTCCTGGCAGCTGGTTCTTCTTAATGTCATTGAGCCATTCAGTGATTGCATATGAGAATAATTTGTCAACACCTAGCAAACTAGAGTAAATGCCCATTAGTATACAGAAAAGTAAATTAATAAACTCAAAAAAGACTTTTATTAAAAACAAAATTTACAAATTGCAAGGACAAAATATTACAGATGCTTTAAAAACAGCTCAACATTTTTTAAGTCAAAAAGAAATATGAAGCAGCCATTTAATTTCCAATCTGAATTTCTCTATATATACATACAGGTAGATACACATAAATACATAAAATCCAACTGTAGACCTACTAATTTCCTCAAGGCTTAGTCAGTACGTGCGAGTCTTATCCCACTGCTCTTGTTTCTTGAACACTGGGGTCTAGCATAGGATTAACCTGGTCTGTAAATGCCTACTAACTACTAGAACCACAACTTTACAAACATCCCCAGTTTTTCACTGAAAAATCTAGCTTACAACTTCACTAAATTATTTAAAATGTTCTAAATCATGGCTATTTTTGAAAGTACTATTCAAATTACTTCTACCCCTAAACAGTCAGAGTCCTACAGAACCAAGCTCTCTGCTGACAACCCTGCAGCATGTGAGCCAAGACCCCATTTTTAGTTTAGCAGTGTCTGCAACCTCACCTTAAGCTCTCATATTTCTAAATCAACTTACCCATGCCGGTAGAAGAGTCGCTTCAGCTTTAGCTCAGAGCAGTTTAACTGGGCCAAGCCAATGAGAATCCCAGCTAATGTACCCTAGAAAGTGGCAAAAGTCCACATTAATCTGTAAATCAACAGAGACTCCACATTTAAATACTTGTTATTTGGGAAAATCAAAACTATATTAATGAAGCTAAAATACCTGAAATACTTACAGAAAAAAAAACCATGTACTTCAATATATGCAAACTATAATAAGACTTAATAATAATTTACTTTTAAAACAAAATTAAATTTAAAAACCTTGCACTTCATTTCAAACATACATATAAAAATGATGACAAACCAAAGTTTAAAGTCTATTACAGAGAAAAATGGGATAATTTTATAGAGCATATTTATGCAAAGTTCTCAAACCTGATCCATTGACACATGTTTGCCATGATAATCCAGTCGAATAGGAACCTCTGAGGTGAATCTGAATTCCCTGGAGAGAAACAATGGCGGGGAGTTAATTATATTCAAAATTACTGATCACTGAGATTAGGCATATGCTAATCATGTGACTCTATTTTACGGCTCAAATGAAACAGAATGTCTTTTAGCTCTACCTTTTCTTCAAGTTAGATAATTAAACAAATGTTAGCCATTTGATACATTTTTGTTCATATACATTTTCTTTATTAAATAATGTTTATTCTTAGAAAAATTTATTTTGGCAGATATCCTCAATACAGAGTACAAATGAGTAAAAGTAACCTTCAAGATTAGTCAAGACGGGTCCTGTGCCACATAGGCCTATACTCCCAAAACATAGAATTCGGGAAAGCTGAGGCAGGAAGATTACAAATTCAAGCCCAGCCTAGGCAACTTACTGAGATCCTATCTCAAAATAAAAAATAAAACAGGCTAGGATACAGCTTAGGGTGAAAGCCCTGGGCTTGGCTTCTAGTACATTAAAAAAAAAAGTTGATATAATCATTATAAAGAAGTAATGATTATTCTGGGTTTACAAGAAGCAGAGTCAGGAAAGCCAGGCACAGACAGTGGCTGTGTAAGTACATGTGACATAGTCGCGAGGAAGTCACTGAAACTCTTGGAACCTCGAAGTCTTCATCAGTAAATTTTAAAATGCCACGTACGCTGGCAAATTCTGGTGAGAAATTCTTTAAATTAATACCTATAAACAGGGTATCAACATACTAATATTGGGAATTCTGGGAAAATTAAATTATAATTATACACTGATGGCATTTAACTTTTAACAAAACAAACAGACTTCCAAAATCTGACTGTAAGCTGACTGTCTGGGACATAAAACACACTTTCTCTCTAGAGTACGGGGGTGGTTACTTCCAAAACCACCTCACAAATGTCCACTTCAGCTACAAGGAGATGGACATATGGTGTCTCCATCAGGCTCTGGGAGAGCCTAGGATACCAGTGGCCCACATCCAGTAGCCTGGGCAACACTCCCTCAATACCCTCTCTTCTATTCCAACTCCTTTCTTCTCCTTGGCACATACAACAGGACAAACCATTTGGTTAATTGTGAGCTCAATTAAATAGAGATTTTTCACTGTGCCTAAACCAAAACTTGGCCTTTATATAGTGAGTGTTCCATATTTGTAGAATGAATCAGTGTGGGCATAGCTTGGCACCACATAAAAAGCAGGTGGGTGCGGTGGCACATGCCTGTAATCTCAGCACTCAAGAGGCTGAGGCAGGAAACTACTAAGGTTTGAGGCCAACCTGGAAAATGAGTCAAGAACAAGTGTGGACTGCAGAGAAAGACTCTGTCTTGAAAGAAAAGAAAAGAAAAGAAAAGAAAAGAAAAGAAAAGAAAAGAAAAGAAAAGAAAATGAGTACATATGAGGAAGGAGAGAGTTTACTATCACATCACCAGAAAAAGAAATGAATCTTATGAATTTATGATTAAGAAGACCTATGCTCTAGTTCTCAATCAGTAACTGGGTCAACTTCCCTCGCTGGGCACTGACACCATCACTCGCAGAGTAACTGAAACTATCACTAGTAGGCACTCCACGAATCTGGATCTTATAGGAGAAATCTATACGCAACTTTTCATATTTGAAGTAGCCTAATGAAAAATATGAACACTTACTTAAGTAAGCAGACAGAACTACATAAGCCTTTCTTAATTAGGCTAAAATGAAGTGTTAAGCCAGGCACAGTGGTACATGCCTGTAATCCCAGCTAGTTGAAAGGCTGAGGTAAGAGGATTGAGAGCTCAAGACCAACCTATGTAACACAGTAAGATTCTATCTCAAAAAGGGGTGGAACTGTCTTTTTTTTTCTTGACCTATATTTACAAGAAACTGAACTGTCAGTTTGTATGTGATTGACACAAAAAAATCATATTATTATTGACATACACGTTTTGCAAAAAATTTTCTTAAAAGTGAAAGAATCAGTGTGAAAAAATAAGATGTTATTTTGGAGGGGGGTGAAAAGGTTTGGAACCTTTTTAAAAATCATTTATTTTGGGGTTTTTCCTACTCTTACACTCTATTATCTTTCTGTACCTATTGTCATCAATTTATAAGATATTTAAAACGTGACACGCTTTCAACTAGTAACACTACCCAGGTCATGCTCAAGGTCTAACCCCAGAACCTTGAAGGAAAAACAGAGAAACTGGAGATTCTAGATGTCAGTGGGGTGGGTGTGTGGGGGCACATAACACCAAGGAAGGTGGCCAACTGTCTTGCAAAAAAGCTTTGTTCTTCCTTCCTTCTCTTTCCTATGATGTCCAGGCTCCATCCTGGCCCTCAAGGTTGGGAGGGTCGTGGGAAGAATGAACAAGTCTGGAAGGAAAGGAACCCATCCTGCGCTGCCCGCTGGGTAGGATCATAACTGAAGCCAGCAGCACAGGGACCCGAACTTCCCAGCTGTGCTCAGCCAAGGAGGGAAGGGCCAGGAATGATAGGACAGTAACAGAGAAGAGCAGACAGAGAGGATAGGAAATTCCCAAAAGGAAAAAAGCAAGAATATCAAATGTTGAGATATGTGAAGAGGCAAAAAGATGACATCATCTTTGGGGTGGTGCACAGACACCATAGTAGTGACATGGGATGAGAAAGACCAGGAAAATGGAAAGACATGAGGAGGAAGACGAGTATCTGCCACGGACTCCACGGGCACATGAATCTTGAACTCGAGCTACTAAGTGCACAGGTTAAGTGGGAACCACGTACAAATAAGTAAGCCAGTTAATTATGTGGCCATACAGAGAAAAGGTGATGTAACCTCACAATTACTGGTGTACTTACACATTACAAAACATGCTCTAAATACCAAAATAAGTTCATTTATTATCAAAATTGAAGTATTTACCTAAAAAACACAGGCTGATCACTAAATGACATTTCTTCGGCTGACAACTCCTTCTCTTCCACTCCATTAACTGACTCTAAGGAATTGGCACTGCCACTTGGGGGAGGCTGTTTTGGCCCAGGGAAAGAAAGAACTAGATTTGGCTCCTTCGTGGTACTCAAATGCCTTGGCAACCTGCAGGTGACATCTGCTCCAGGAGACTTCTTCACTGAAAAAGTAATGAGCACATTTGATTTTTTTGTTTGTTTTTGAGACAGGGTCTCACTCTGTAGCCCAGGCTGATCCTGAACTCACTATGTAGACCAGGCTGGCCTTGGACTCATGGCAATCCTCCAGCCTCAGACTCCTCAGTGCTGGGATGACAAAGTGTGTGTCACCAAGCCCAGCCTTGTGTGGTGCTGGGGAGCTGAACCCAGAGCCTTGCACTTGCGAGGCAAGCGTTTCAACTGCTGTGCCATTCCTCCAGCCCTAATGAGCATGTTTAAAAAGTTAGGTTGCTTCTTTAGAGGAACCAACAGTTTCAATCTTGATCTAACTTGTTTTGCTACATTTCCATTAATAAAAACAATGCCTATTGCAGAGAAAAATCGCTTGCATCACTTTAACTATTTTATATAAATTATATTTGCATTAATTAAGCAAGATAAAACACAAAATATAGGCTAGTACATACGGGAATAAAGATTTTAAGTACACTCCCAAAAAGAACTCATAGCAATCAAAATCAACCCAAGTACAGACAGTCCCAACCTAACCATGGCTTGAATTATAATTTTTCAGTTTCACAGTGGTGTCAACGTACCAGGAATTCTGTAGAAACCAAAGCTCCAGTTCTGACTTCTGATTTTTCCCACACCAGCAATACCTCTTGTGCTGCCAGGCAGCCACTCCCAGCTGCATCTCTATCACCCCCATCACTGGGAGAAAAAAGCTGATACTTGACAGTGTACTGTGTTACTGAGCTGTGATGTTCAGTAGGTTACACAGTGTTTCCAATTTAAGATTAGCTGCTCAAAAACATGAGCCTATCTTTTTCTTTTTCTTTTTTCTTTTTTTTTTTGAGACAGGGTCTCACTCTATAGATCAGGCTGGTCCAGAATTCACTACGTAGCCCAGACCAGCCTTAAACTCAAGGCAATCCTCCTGTCTCCACCTCCCGAATGTTGATATTATATATGTGTCATCACGCCGAGTTCATGTGGGCCTGGGGAATCTAACTCAGGGCCTTACTGCTGAGCTAAGCCCCCAGCTACCATAAGTCCATCTTATGTCTGTACTTGTTACAGAACTTTCAAAATGATGGTGCGAAATACCTTCTGGATCTGGAGTCAGTAAAACCTCTACTTCTGTGGAAAGACTCGTAAAGAAATCCTTCAGGAAGAACAAGGCATCCTACAATGAAGAGATGTCATTATAATTAAAGAGGGCAAAAAGGATGTCTACTTCCAAAAATATCATTAAGTGTCATATTTTACTCATTATCCAAATACAGCTATAATTTATTGAATCCTTACTCTGTGGCAGGCATTATTTTTCTTCTCTGTCTCCGTTTCTATATGTGACTCTTCTCTCTCTCTCTCTCTCAACCACACACATACACATGCTTCCCCATTAATTCTCACAACTCAGAAATTAACTTAGAGAAGAGGAATTAAAAAATGACAAAGCTAGGAATGATTTCCAAAGCACTCTCCTTCTTCCTTGGCGTGAGCCCTCACCCTAATCGGCAGTGCCAGTACTGCCAACAGCAACAGCAGCCAGCATGCACTGGGTAATTGTCTTGTGACTTTAACGTTCTCAGTGACTTATTTCTGCCCTTTCCAGTGTTATACTGCCTTGACACATTTTCTTTACTCGACATGACATTCATAATAAGAACTTTAAAAAACCAAAATCATTATTTATTGTGTTCTCTTATACAATTACAAACAAAAAAACACATGGCTCTATCTTGATAACGCCCTTACACTTGCCCATTACTGACAACTCCATCTTACCTTTTTCATTAAAATTGACAAATGTATCTTACAGAATATAAGTTAAGTGCCTGAGTCCATTCTTCCTTATTCTTCCCCTCCATTTAAAAAATGTAATCTAAAACTTTACGTTTACTAATATAAAACAACAAAATCTGAAGGTATTGTGGTTTAGATCTGGAATGTCCCCCAGAAGTCTCATGTATTTGAATGTTACAGATTGCCTTTAGAACCATGTGCTGTTGGGAGATGGGGGCCTACTCTGGAGGGGTGGATTACAAGCATGTAAACTGGATTACAGGCATGTAGTGGGGTTTACCACACCTTCCACACCTGGATCCAGGAGGGGATGATCACTGGAGGAGACCTGGAAGGACATATAAGCTGCTTCCCACCTTCCTTGGGGACTGGTCTCAACTTGCCCTGACTCGGCTTCCTGTGTGTGATGTCGTGAGCAGCTGCCTCCACCTCTGCCTCGGCCATGTGCTTCCACTGTTGCTGGCTGCCCCTGAGTGGACTGTGACCTTCTGAAACTGTGAGCTAGAATAAACCTTTCATCCCCTAAATTTGCAGATGTCAGGTATTGAGTCACAGCAATGAAAAAGTAACTAGAACAGAAGGTGAATCACAGGGTCACAATATTTGGCGGCACACCAAAGAATTCTGTCAAGTCCCAAGGACCTGATGACCTGCGATTTCACTTATCCTGAATATAAATGATGGAGGCAAGAAGCCTTCTCTCGGTAACAAGGCAAGGGCAGAGGCAGCTACACCAATATTGGAAGTGTCCTGGTTCTCAAGGAGGTAGCAGGTTTGTGTACTGCTAATTATTTTGTTAGGCTTTACAGATGTATATTTCTGTGCTTATTTTATACATTTTTACATTATATGCATTTTTATTATCATATGCATTATATATCATATTTATAATAATATATCAAACATTATGTTAAATTTCCTTGTATATGTAATGATATGCTTTTACCACTAGATGGTAATATTTTGATGCTATTAACTCCAAAAATGCCTTCCAGAAAACATTTATATCAGCTTTCTCTTTAAGAAAAAAAGAGCCAGCCACTCTTCACACAGAGGACTCTTATCTAGAATATACAAATAACTGAAAAATTTAGGCCCCCAAGATAAAAAGACCAGATTTTTTTAAAAAAATAGGCAACTGAAATAAGCAGACTATTCTCAGAAGTCTAAATGGCCAATACATAAATTGCAAGAAAATACATGTTTAGCATTTTCAGCCACCAGAGAAATGCAAATTAAATCAATATGAAGGTTTCATATAATTCTAGAAAGAATGCTAGTATCAAGAACACAAAAACTAATTACCTAAGCATGGTCACACACACCTGTAATCTCAGCACTTGACAGGCTGAAGCAGGACTGCCACGAGTTTGAGGCCAGCTTGGGCTCACAGTGAGCTCAGGACCAGCCTGGACTATAAAGTGAAACTCCATCTCAAAAAGGGGGTGGGGGTGCTGGAGGAATAGCTCAGCAGTTAGCGCGTTTGCCTAGCAAGGGTTAAGTATCTTGAGTTCAATTCCCCAGCACCACATAAACTGGGCATGGTGGCTCATACCTGTAATGCCCTGTAATCCCAGCACTCTCCTCACCTTTGCTCCTGTACTCCCCTGCAGTCAGGATCACAGCCAACTTCCTATACAAGCTCCCTCCCTCCCCCTCAGCCAGGCTGCGGCACCTCTCAGAGGGCAGCCTGACAGCGCTCGCTGTCATTAGTCCTCTCTGGGGCTGAGACTGTCTCCCGTGGGCTTCATGGCTTCTGACTCTAACAAGTGGCGAGTACCTACCATGCTCAGAGCCCCCAGTTCAATCTCCACAAAATATAAGTAGTGAGAAAATGATGTGTTGCTTTTATACTCGATGCCTATGATTCAACTAAGAATGGCAAGGTCAGGGCATGTGTGGAAAGAAAAAGATTATTCATCAACTGATTTGTTTTCACAAGGAAAATGAGAAATACTTAAGTTTTCTACTCAGTGATGGTTTGCTATCTCAAAATATGGTACATCAATCTTAGAAGATGTAAGCGAGAATGTTTTTTTCAATTAGCAAGACATGACACCTGACACATTTGTACTGAGACTTTGTTTTCTGATGCTTAGTGTTTTAGGGAATTATTCCCCATTCTTCCTCAATGAAGTCATAAAATTTATTCCCCTAACTGTTTTCTCTAAGATTAAGATTTCCCTATTTTAAAGTCATAATGCTTTATACTTCTAAGGAAGAAATTATGTGCATATTAAAAAATCTATTAGAGAAAACTGAGCTTGCTAACTTTAGTAAGCCATGCAATAAAGATGAATCTAACTGAAAGTCTTGCTCACACCAATGATTTCTATAGACCAATCTTCCCATAAATTTTTCATTGTAATTCTAGTAGGCCAATATCTGGATAAACTAAATTAAACTACAGATAGCAAATTACACATTCCTTATTATGAGAAAACATAAATCTAAAGTCTGACTCAAGTTAGCAGCAACAAGCATTTAAGTCATGCGATGCTCCTGTGCCTCACAGAGCAGGCTCCCTGAGCAGCACCTGGATTTGACCAGGCAAGCATTTAGATTCACTCCTGAAACACCCATCTCTCCCTTACAATGGATTACTCAATTATATAATCAATGAGCACTATAGTTAATATTACTTAAACAAATGAATAACACCATCTCACAATATTCTAAATCTGAGCTCAAATCAATATAAGGTTATTTAAAAGTAGATCATTTTAAAACTCCACTCATGTTGCGAAATTGTTACATGCTTCAATTACTAAAAGCAACTAATATTTATTCTTAACATAGTATGCCAGACACCAAACTAAACGCTTTTCATACACTAATATATTTAATCCTCCTTTTAAAAAAAACCTTACAATACAATTACTACTATTTCTCTTATTTTATCAATTAGGAAACTGAAGCTTGGAGAAGTAATAGAACGGAAATCTGAACAACTCAGGTTTTCTCCACCTACTAAACTCCAGGAAGCATCTTGCTCTGTAGCTCTCCAATGAGGCTTTGGCAAGAGGCCCGACTGTATCTTAAGCAGTTCCCTGGGTCAAAGCAAAGCCAGGAGAATTTGAAGAGATGCTTCCTTAAATATGGGAACACGGTTTTCTTCATATCCTTCCACAAATCTGTTGTTTGTGACCTCTTTAGGTAATAATTTACTAATTTTCATTTTGTTCAGGGAATAAAAACTCTCTTCCAAATGTTGTTATTACAATACAGTGTCATTTCTATCATTCAACTTGTCAAGAAGTTATTATCCTTTGAAAATATGAGTGTAAGAGAGAGAGAGAGAGAGAGAGAGACAAAGAGACAGAGAGAGAGAGAGAGAGAAAGAGAGAGAGAGAGAGAGAGAGAGTGTGTGTGTGTGTGTGCGTGTGTGTGTGTGTGTGTGTATCTGTCTGCCTGCCTGCGTGAGTTAGGAGCAAATCTGTAAGAACTTGGAAGAACAAGCAGCAGGTGTTCAGGCCCACATCATATAGACATAATCAGGACTCGGCGGGTAACATCCACAGCACTTCCTCACCAACGGTTCAGACTCAAACCCTCTAGAGAATCTTTCCTATTGTTTGCCACAAGTCAGTTTCAATCACGTAACTTTCATAGAACTGCAACAGATAAGTAGGACAATACCGTTACTGCAGATGTGGGGTGTACATTTAATCGTAACTACATAAATCGCAACCCCACACAAACCTGGTCAATATTAAGGCGAAGTGGCATTAATGACACTCTCAAGCAGCACTCCTGCGGGGACCTGCCAGACTCCGGACGCACATGTAATGCTTTAATTGTCAACTACAAGACAAGAAAGAGAAAAAACATTTCTCATCAATGATATCATAACCTTGCTGTCATTAAAAAAGAGAGAGAAAAAAAATCCCTTATTCCTGTAAGAGAACAAAAATTAGAACTGGTTCCCCTTTTACAGGCCTGAATCAAATTTTAGGCAGTCATAACCCCCTTTCAAATCTGCTAATGAATGTGGATTTTCTTTTTCACAAAGCTGCAGGTGCCCTCGCCCTCCTCCCGCTTACACCTTCCCACCTCGCTGTCTTCCTTGTACTCAGCCCAGTAAAATTTACTTTCTATTCTCCTCCTTTGCACTTCGTTCACAGGACTCGCTCTTTGACACTGGCAGAACATAAACCTTGGTTCTGAGCTCTCCAGTAACAGTGGCATGCCTGGAATCCCAGCACTTACGAGGCTGAGGCAGGAGGAATGCAGTGACTTTGAGACTAGGCTGGGTTACATACTAAGTTCAGGATTCCAGCCTGAACCACAGAGTGAGACCCTGTCTCAAAAAAAAAAAAAAAAAAAAAGACAAGTACTTGGAAACAGGACTAAAGATGCCATGAGTAGGTGTCAGAAATCAACAAGTCCCCCAACCCCCTGCTTTACCAACTAAAGGATGGAGTGACAAAGGACTTTTCTCTGAGAATAGTATCCTAGGGCATCTTGTAGGGCCAAAGAGAAAAATATTTGCCAGCGTTTAGCCTCCTGGAGTCGAACCATCTAAGAACTCTGAGGCCTCAGCAGTGACTGTATGAGAGGAGACAGTGGGGTTGTAGGCAGTTAGGGCTTCAGGGTCCTTTAGAAATGGAGAATCCACTGGCAGGCAGGATTAGAGAAAAGGCAGCTGGCTATAACTGGTAACAGTCTGTAGCTGACCACTCCCCAGAACTACTTAGTGGGCAAGCATTAGTAGTTAAAAGATAAGAGAGTGAAAGATCTTTAAGGGAGAAGTACTAAAGGGTGGGTTTCAGCAGCAGCTTAAGAGTCCAACTTAGCAAACCAGCCTTGGCAACCCAGCTGCTTAGCATAGGACAGCCCCTTACCCAGATACACTGCAAACACCCCTAGACAGCAAGCCCCCTGGGCAACCCACGTTTCAGGGTCCCCCTTCTGACGAGCGGAAGATCTGCCCTCCTTCTTCCTCCTTCTATAATTTTCCCAATAGTGTTCTCTTCACTAAATAAATTTTTTTAAAAATTAAAAATTGCAAATGGCTAACATTGTGCTTGCAGTCTTCAAGGAGTCTGCCAAGCCCCAAAGCTAATTCACAGACCATCTTTGAAAGCCAACTTCTATGAGCAATCTCCAAAGTGCTAAACCAAAAATTTGTACTTTACTTAAATTTAGGAAATGTTAGAAATCTGGAACATTTAAGAGTAATCCCAATTATTGTGTGAAGACTGCTACAGATTTCTGGTTTTCCTCAGATACCAACATACTACACCTACATTAATACTTCATGGCTCCTAGGCATGATACACAAAATACATTTTTAAACATGAAACTTGAAATATCATCTTTTAAAAATACTATCATATTAGAAAGAACAGTCTTTTTCTCACTTCTAGTAATTTTTACCCATTCCAATTTTCCTGCAGGTAGCTATAGCAAAAACTACTTCTTCAAAACTAATACAGCAACAACCAAAAGGAGGTTTTGAGTCCCACCATGTTGGAATGAGCCTTCCGAGGCATTTCCTTGCTGCAGTACAGGTACAAAAATTTATTCATCTGTGATGTTGCCAGACGATCTCGAATCTCCAGATCCTGAACAATGAACACCTGCCGAGAGACCGGGTGCTCCAGGAGGCTCGACTCACATTCCGGGCTGCACGGGGGATAGACTTCATGCTGAAACTTCACCTGATGAGACAGGGACAAGAACTCACAGCAATCTTTACACTTTGTTTAAATTAGATTCTCTCTTCAAAATGCAAAAATCTCACTCATCATTTTTGCTGAAATCTACTTAACTTACAATTGCACTTTCAACGAACTAAATTTGTTCACTCATTTCTTTCGTTTTTTTTTCATATTTTTTGAGACAGGGTCTCACTCTGCAGCCCAGGCTGGTTCTGAACTCACTATGGAGCCCAGACTGGCCTTGGACAGTACTCCTGTCTCAGCCTCCCAAGTCCTGGGATTACAGGTGTGTGCCACCATGTCCAGATTATGTGATGCTGGGGAATCAAACTCAGGTACTTAACACTTGACTTGGCACTTGCTAAGCAAACACTTTAACCGCTGAGCCATTCTTCCAGCCCCTTCCCTCATTTCTTGATTCCAATGTATGCCTTACCATACAGACAAACCTGACTAATTTCTTATACAACCTTAGTAAAATCTCTATCCTTTTCAAGCTAAATCATCAATTGGAAGACAAAACTATCACCTGTAAACCTATAGAACTGCATGAAAGTGAATCAGTGAAGACAGGTTCAAGTTCCACAAGAAGGCAAATATACAATTAAATACACGGAATTTCATCACTATTTTCATGCTAAGTACCATAAAACAGACAACTCAGACAAGCTGACAGAATTAAGTGAACTGCACTTAATGTCACCAGTAGCAATTAAACGCCAACCAAGGACCTACCCACACATCATCTAATCAGATGCCCCACGGGGCCAAGGGCCAGGAAAAGTTTCGGTACTATCGGGGAAGTCACTAAAAATGCAAATGCTTGATTCTACCTCACACTTACTATACCAGAAATAATAGGGTACAGGGCTGGAGGCATAGGTCAAAGGTTGCAGCATTCGCCTAACACCCACAGGCCTTGGACTCAAATCCCTAGCACCACATAAAAATTGGCTGGGCATGGTGGCACATGCCTGTATGTACTTGGGAGGCTGAGGCAAGAGGACTGCCGTGAGTTCATGGACAGCCTGGAATAGAGAGTGGGACCTTAAATAAAGAAGAAATTCTGGGGGGGAGGGCAGAAGCCCAGTCTTAATAAGCCTTTTGAGGGAATCTGAGCACACTCATCTTGAGAGCTCCTACTCTCGGACAGCTTGGGAAAACAACACATAGAAACATCTCACGTTTTTCAGAATATGTGAGAAAGAAAGAGGGAAGGCTTTTACATAAGATCCTTGCGCTTTTCTAATTTGAAGGGCTGAGACTTGAGGCTCAAGTCATGTCATGAGATAGTGGGGATAACAAAGGAAATTCCTAACTAAGGCTCCTTCTGAAGTGAGGATTTTTTTTTAAATGCCATTTTACCTTGCTTAACTGTATTTCCATTAAAAAGTCACGGTTCCTTCCTTTCCCCCCACACACTGTGTCACGGCCATGTCTTGTGGGCGTGTGCGAAGGTGAGCTATGGGGACTGCTAAGAGACAGAAAAGGGAAAATATCATTAAAAGAATATTCAAAATAAGCAAAGGCACCAGAGAAAATACTAAGGTGAAGAGAAAATAAGATTATAGAACTGTCAGAATGTTGTCACACCTTATGTTTCTATAATTTGAAGCCATATCTCTTCTATTTTCAAGATATTAAAAATGGGAAAACAACACACAGAAAATGCATTTTATTACTGCCATTAGAGTAGTAACGTGTTTGGAAAACAGAACTACAGAATCATTTAAGATGATGCTGGGGTCCACATCACGGGAGACACTTAGAAATGAGATCTTATAACTTTGTTACCTCAGAAACCCTTTTTGGTCAGAGTACCATTCCTAAAAATGCTAGTTAAAACAGAAAAATGTACTCAAGTCAGAAATAACTCAAGCCAGACCATTTTAAAGTGTCATTCAAATAAAAAGCAGCGCTGACCAACTGCATCTGTGTCACCACGCCACAAAGTCTTCCCGGCTCTTTCCCGCCCCTGTACCGGTGCGCTCGGCCCAACTCTCTCCCCACACTACAGAGCTCTGCTCAGTTCCTGCTGGGGATAGGAGCTAATGCATGCACTGTTCCTGCCCCTTGACACTCACACTTCACAGTCCCCCTTCTACCACATGACTGTCTCTATCTCTGTTTGGAACAGAGGACAGTGGTTGGGCATTACTCTTTTTTTTTAATAGGCACTCAGGAGATATCTAAAACTTTTTGTTGGACTAGGAGTGTATCTCAGTGGCTAGAGCCTTTGCATAGCAAGCGCAAGGCCCTGGGTTCAATGCCTCAGCACCACATAACAATCAGCTGGGCTTTGTAGCACATGCCTGTCATCCCACCACTCAGGAGGCTGAGGCAGGAGGACTGGTGTGATTTGAGATCAGCTTGGGTTACACAGTTAAGTTCAGGACTAGCCTGAACTACAGAGTGAGACCCGATTTCAAACAAAAATTTAAAAAAATAGCTCTCACTGAGTGAAAATCACCCAGATCCACATTTAAGGCAAAACAAATAAGCAACAAAAATACCTTCACAAATGGAAATTTTATGCATACCGTTTATATTATATATTTTAAGATGAATTTATTAACTCAAGTTAATATGTATTTTTCTACAGAAAGAATATATTGACTGCCAGATAAACAGAAAGTAACTTACATATAACTTTTTGCTGGAGAAGTAGGAGGAATTGTTCCAAAATCCTTGCCTCCATACAGGTGCCACACAAGTGAGACTTCCTTAACAACATACCGAATTACAGGAACAGGGAAACGCAGTGGGGCTTTGCTTGTGTCAGTCTTCTTAATGGGCAAGCTAAAATAATTATCTCTTATCACAATTGCATCATCAACCATGATTTTTATAACTGGTTCTTCTTCTTTCTCCTGGAATCAATCAACAGGTAACAAACACTTTTAGATACAACTGTTTATGCCGCATACTGCAAGCGGATTTCTTTAGTCTATGTTCTTTTTAATAGTTTCAGCATACAAAATGAGGCAGTGGTTTCTGACATTAATCATCACTTAAGTACTCTGGTTTTATTAACAATGAAATGAGTTCTTTTTTTGTTCTATATAAATCATCCCATGAGGATTTTTTTGTAGCTTACAATTTGGTTCTTACTATGCGTTTGATTAAAAAAAAAAGTAGACTGTGTATATGTGTGTTTTATGAAATTTTCCTGTTTTTTCAATATTGCATTCCTAATCAAAACATGACAAACTTCAAAACATGACAAACTTCAACATACTGATCAAATTATCATTTTTCAAATAATAAGTTTATTAAGACTGCTTTCTTTTGGGGTGGGTTGTTTGCTTGCTTGTTTAAATTTAACTAGAAGGTTCTCAGAACTTAGTAACAGCTACAGACACTAAGGTAATATAGAGGAGTACCGCCAGCAGTTCTTAGCCTCGCTGCTGGGACAGCACACGGTCCTGCCACTTAGTTTCACAGTCTGTAGGCACAGCTGACTCCACATAACACCTGCAGTTCAACAATCTATGAAGAAATTTTTGCTGAGTCCCTGAAAGATGTGCAGTGGACACCGGAAAGTATTAACAACCACTTATGGGCACTAGGAGTAAATTACCAAGTGAAGCAACTCTGAACATAAGGAATGAAGGCTAAGGAAGCTTCTCCTGGTACTGTTTGGTTAATTCAATTTGTAACCTTATTTTAAGGCCTCAAAAATATGTTACCGACGTATTACCTGGATGGCTGCTTTGGGTGCAAAAAGAATGCAGAAGTCATCATTTTCTGTGGGTACACCTATGCCCACATCACCCATCAAGCGTGGGGTGAATGAGGCACAAGTGGGGCCAGGCTCCTGAGGCGTACTTCCACTCTCATCCGGGAACAGGAAGAGATCTGAACAACACGGCTCCTGAATCTGAGATCTGTCATCCAAAACGCCTGGATGAAAAGAAGCCCACACGATACATGTGAAAACACCAACAACAGCAACACCAAGCATCTTACCCATGCTTCAGACACACCTTACATTGAGTGTTTTCCTACGAAATCTCGCATAGTTCTTAAAATAACCATCTGAATCTGAGGCTTAAGAAGAGCTAAAATAACTTTCCAAAAACACCTTACCCTAAGGCAGAAACATATCAAAGACCATTAATAAAAAGACTGATAATGACTTTGAAGTTCTCTAAGAAAACAGTAAATGATGTGTCATAAACTAGAAACGGTTCCCTGTCAATTATCTAGCATCAGAGAAGCTCAGGTATTCAGCAACTGCAGATTAGTGCTGACCAGAGTTTTGCTCAGGCCAGTATTTCAAGCTCTTGACAACTCTGTGCTGTGGGTGAAGCTCAGGAAGAAACTTGTGATACAACACTGCAAAAGGAAGCGAAACTGGTTACGCTTAGCACAGCCTCTCCTAAAACTACAGGGAGGTACAGTTGCCAAGCACATTTCAGGCAGAGGAGGAGGGCAGCAATCCCCAGCACTGAAGAAAAGGCTCTCTCACGCACTGGACACTCACACTGCACACCTGTTCCCAGTGGCTCTCACAATACAAAGGCCACAAGAGGTCCCATTTGCACCAACATCTGTATGTGGGCATTTATTTTACACATTCATGCTACATGATTCCTTCCCATTCATTCAAATCAAGCATCAGATGTGGCTAAGAACACAAAACGAGCAATGTAATATCTTGGCTTTAGGAGAATCACAGACAAGATCCCAACTCACATGGCAGTTCCTCAGCCTTATACTTCATAAGTGCCCAGTGCTCAGTACGGAAACTTGTCTAATAAAGCCACTCAGTACATATTCATTAACTATTTCTTTTTATATAACTACAAGGCCCCTTTTTTAAAAAAACAAATAATACAGTACACAAGAAGGTAAATATCTCAGTTTACATCCTCAGTTCTAATCTATTCTAAATTAGAATGAAGCAAAATTTTATTAATAATATCAATATTTAAAAATTTCTATGATTCTAGCTACCTGGGAGGCTGAGGCAGGAATATAGCAAGCTCAATGCCAGCCTAGGCAATTTAGCAACTGTCTCACATAAAATTTTAAAAAGGGTTACAGATGCAGTACAGAGGCAGAGCTCTTGCCTCCCATGCTCAAGCCCCTGGGCTCAATTCTCAGTAGGACCAAAAACAAACAAACAAACAAACAAACAAACAAACAAAAAAAACAAAAAAACCCCTTTCATAGTGTGTATAAGTATCTATATTCATCTAATTAGAGAAACTATTTTTGAAACAGATACTACAAAATATTTAGATGTTTCCCTGGGTTTTCAAAGGTCTCTAATTGTCTGACACCTGCCTGCTTATCTTGTCTCTCAGTACAGGAGCTCCTGCCAGCCCCACCTGTGTGCTAACACATGCAAGGTCTCCTTCCACCTTCCTCTCCACACTCCTAGTCCCTGCTCACCTCCCCTCAGTGCAGACTCAGGAAGCTCTCCCAATCTTTCCCAGCAATGCAGCATGTGCCAGCCACATGGTGAGGCGCTTTCTTGTCACTGACCAGTCATTATAAGAGACAACATCAGGCTAGCACCAACTTATTGTCCTTAGCTTTGAGTTATCAGAAAATAAGGTTTATGTCCCATCTTCTCAGTATCCCCATGTCACTCCAGCCTGGGCTATTTATCTACGAGACACTCAATAAACACAAGGCAACTAGCTAATGCATACCTACCAAAACTCAGACATCTTTTCTTCTAAAATTCCCTACAACACCAGTGCTCCCAGAAAGAGTCTGGCCTTACCATTAGCCTGTGGCTTCACAGATGAAGTGGCTTGGTGCATGTCAACCTCCTCCATAGCATCACTCATCAGATCTCGTAACATCTGCTGATCTGCTTCAGGAAGCACTGGGCCACGTGAGGCTGGCTGACCACTGGGATCTACCTATAGGCACAAAGCTTAATTAAGAAAGGTGGGAGAGGGGTTGGAGGAAACTGAGGCAGCAGGATTGCCATAAGTTCAAGGCCAGCCTGGGCTACATCGTGAGTTCAGGACCAGCCTGGGCCACAGAGTGAGACCCTGTCTCAAAAAAAAAAAAAAAAAAAAAATTGATGGGAGACATGTGCAGTGTGGCACACACCAATAGTCCCAGCTACTCAGGAGGCTGAGGCAGGAAATACCAGGAAGAGGACCATATTTATTTCCCTGTAGTCTGTCAAGCCGCAATTACATTTTAAGTTTTTAGTATCATCATTATCACTTAACTACTGGCAAACAGCAATAAATATGTCACCACCTCAAAGTCTGACAATGCACTGAAATCTTGAGGAGGTGACACATGGGGAGAAAGGGAAGCTGAAAACAAGTTCTAAAGCTGGGAAAGGAGATCACTAATTAAGCGTGAAGTGTTCAAATCTGCCAGCTTCAAAGATATTAAGCTTGATTTTTTGGACAGCAGGGGCAGACACTACGTAGTGAGTCTCAGGACTCAACTCCAGTACTGCTACTTCAGCATTTTGGTTAGTAAACTGTGGATCTATTAAACCTAACTATGCTTTTATTATTTATTTACTTGTTTGTTTATTTTTCTCACTCTGTAGTCCAGGCTGGCCTCGAACCCACAGCAATCCTCCTGCCTCAAGCCTCCCAGAGCGCTGGGATTGAAGGCATGCCCACCACACCTGGCTTACGCAGTACTAGGGAATCAAACTCCAGCACTTGCTAAGCATACCCTTTAACCACTGAGCTATTCCTCCAGCCTTATTCAGCTTTTCAAAATGTGAGCATGATTCTAAAATTGAAAGATCCAAGTCAAAAATAGCTCAATAAACTGGAGAATGTTTTTAAAAAGGGAGTAACAGACAGCGTCATAAACCCTACTATCAGTCAGAACACAGCAAGAAAAGCATGTATGAGAAAGTACAATGCATGCAGGGTTGTTAACACAGACAAGGAGGAGAAGAGACACCATCATAGAAATAAGTCTGAGGGAGTGACATGAACACCTGCCCTCCAGCCCTCCCAGCACATTCACATACGATCTACACAGAACACCTCTTATGTAAAGTTTCCTTTTTCCCCAAGAACAGATGAAAATAACCTAAGCCTGGGAAAATGTATTACAAGTAGTTGAAGGTGAATGCTTTAAAACAAAGACTATCTGATAGCAGGATGCTTTGCTTAAAGGCCTGGGCAGAAAGGCCTGAGCCAAAAGGCCTGGAATTGTCTATTACTTGGAAGGTGAAAAGCAGGCTGCTGACATTTCAAACTTTCTTTTTTACTGTCTGACTATCACGAAGACCTATGACATCAACATGCCATACACGAGTCAGGAACTGGAGGAATGGCATTGCTGATGGTACCTTGGCCCTTCTCTGAGGAGTCCCAGGCTTCACGTCTGCCCTGTTAGGCATGTGTAAGTCACCATAGCTCGCGATGTACTGAATGAGATTCATCAGAGCAGCACAGGAGTCAGAGCACGTCCTCACGTGGACAATGTCACTGGAACAGTGTAGCTCAAAGCGGGGCTCAGTCTAGGCAGGGCACACAGAAAAACTGGTTAAAATGCTTTTCAAACCAGCGACAAACATTTCTTTTGTTGCACAGATTTATGTTAAATAAAGCACATGAAAAAATACATATATGTGATTATTTGCTGTCACATATGACATATGCTGGAAAAATGTACTTACAATAATTCAGTCAATTCTAAAATATTTTTATCTATTTTTGATCAAAATTTGATAGGTAAAAATATGACTTTATAATACATTCCATTTTTATCTCTCAAAATATAAGATGACTTCTAGAAAATTTCCACTTAATAACTTACTTGCTGTCCATCAGAATCAGACTTCACAGCTGTTATGGTTAATTCTAAAAGTCCCATATCCATCACACGAACATAATCTAAAAATTTAAAAATTAGTAACATTTCTGGTAATAGCTTTCAAAAATGCTTATCTAACCAGTGCCTAATAAAACTAGCATTTCTTTAAAACTCATTGCAGATAGTATTACAAATATTTATAATGTAACAGAAATACAGTTTCATTCTACAAATTCACCAGTTTTCATCCTGAAATTCACTGTTGGAGACAAACTCTGCCTTATATTAAATAAACATCTGGAGTAAACACAATCTGCTACATGTAGCTAGGGATCACAACCCAAACCCAACGCCTGAGCCACCCTGCATGTTGTACACCACATGACCTTCACCAGCCTGAGGAGCCTCAGGCTATTAGCATTATTCCCAAGCTAAAAACGCCTCAACATTGTCACACACAAGAACCAAAGCAGCATTACTTTCCAGACGTTAACTCTTACCTCTACTCAAGTTTATAGTGACATTATTGCATTTGTCAGACAGATGTAAAGCAGCCTCATCCATAATTATTCTGAAAACAGAAAGACAAAGCCAACACTAAAAAGTTTTGGATATAAACCCCATGATCACTCTCTACTTAACTGTATTATTTTTTGATACAAACAATAGCAAAATCCTATGCAATTTCTAATATAATTATACATAAACAATTTTTAAAAACTCATTGTTCATGAGTGCTACAAATATTTAGATGGTATAAGTAACTAGATTATTCATTTGCCCCAATTAATTCTAAATTCTTGAGGTTTTTTTTTCATAGAGGCCAAAATTCAGTTATTTTGCTTTTATTATTTTATTTTTCCCTTTTACAAAAACTGAGGATTTAACTCACAGCCTTTACATTGAGCTATATCTACAGTCCCCCACCCCCTTTTTTAAATTTTTGAGACAGAGTCTTGCTAAATTGCCCAAGCTAGGCTCAAACTAGTGATTCTCCTGCCTCAGTCTACCAGAGTGCTGGAATGATAATCAGGCACCACCATACTGGTCTCCAAATTTGTTAAGTTTCAAATGAGTACAAAGAGGATTATTGAGAATTTTAGCATGTGTTCCAACAATCTACTAAGAAAGAATCTTAAGGACTAAAACATATCAATAAAAACAATAGGCAAGACAAGTCAACAGAGAAACTGAATAACTCAGAAAAAATATGACTGACAGTAGAAAAATGCTGTTTTAATGAAAGTCAGAATTCTTAATAGAATGGTTTAGGTCAACAGAAGTGAATATGTTCTGAGCAGGTGTGTGTGGGATGCCATGATGCTGCGCGGACCCAAGTACCTGAGAGTAGAAGACGACTTATCCAATGCAACACTACTGGAAATGCTGAATGTTTCAACAGTAAGAAGAGATCGGATTGGCAAATAAAGGGGCCTGATTTTAAAAAAGAAAAAAAGAATATCAATTTGATATAACAGAAAGTCTCTTTAAATATGGATCTAACTCAGCTGAACTATGTATTTTTCAAAAGAAGTACTTTCGTTGTGGCAGTACTGAGTGAGGACTGAACCTAGTAGCTGTGGACTGAGCCTTTTTTATTTTGAGACAGGGTCTTGCTTGCTAACTTACTAAATTGCCCAGGCTCGGCTCAAACTTGCAGTCTTCCAGCTTCAGTTTCTCCGCACGCTGGGATGACGCCCAGGCAGGCACCACTATGTTCAGGTAGTAAACTCGGTTTCATTTGTGAACTTACCTGTAGTCAAGTGCACAGCTCCAAAGATGAACATGGAAAGTTGTAAATGAAGTGGGAGGATTATATCCCAAAACAGGTTCATCAGCAATATTCAAGAAGTATAAGATCTGTAACCACAAAAAATAAAATGCCCTGCTTTAGAAGAAAAAAGGCTTTGATATATTGAATAAGTACAAAAGTATCTCACAGTTAAAGAAACTATTTAGTCGTACATTTATAATGTTAAAAGAAAAAAATCATTTTGATAGAGTTCATTTCAAGTACCTGCACACTCACAAAGGTTAATTATGGAAAGTGGCAGGTGTTAAACTGTTTGACTATAGTAATCATTTCATATGTATATCAAATCATCATCCTGTATACCTTAAGTATATACAATGAAAAATAAAATTTTCCCACGAGTCCAAGATTAGCCAGGGCTACATGGTAAGTTCAGGACTGGGCTGGGCTACTCAACGAGATGCTGTCTCAAAAATAAAATAAAACAAAACAAAATTTTAATACTTACAAAATTAGAATCTGAAATGAAAACATTCACCCATCAATTGCAATACTGCAAAAAACCTAGGAACTCAACCTTTAAAAAATAACAAAGTATGTATAATTCACATTATTTTTCTTAGAACAATTCTAAAAAATAAACTCTGTTGAAGACTAATTTTTAAAAATAAAGTTTCCTACATAACCAGTAACAGAGATATTCTAGTTTTGTATATAATTCATTCTTGAAGAAAGTTCATTTCCTGCGTGTGTACCACACTCAGTCTGAATACCAGGCCCTCCCACTACCACCACCTGTTCTCACACACTGCTAGGCCAGGAAGAAGGCCGTGCTAACCCTCTCCCTCACAACTGGGAGAGTGCCCAAATTAAACATCTATGCCCATCAGACAGACAGACTTCTTCAAGTTCCCTAATTTTTTTCAAAGGAGTATTTTGAAAATATTCAAGCTTTTACATAATTTATTACGTTTCCCAGCATAATGAAACATTCCTCTTTTCAGAAAACCTTAGAAAGATTCATACTCTACATGTTTATCATTCTAACAATAGGAAAAGTTAACTTTTTCCTCAGAGTTAACTTCGTACATAAAAGATCCTTCAGTATTCAAAGAACCACCTCCAATTTGACATCATAGAAAACTTCTTTAACAGACATTCTGATGGCCTGGGTGAGTTCAGCAGCAGAGGGTTGTCTGCCTACATGTGCAAGGGCCTCAGTTGTTCCCCAGCACTGCCAACAACACTACTGTGAAACTCTACTACATAGAGGTGATTAAACTGGAAATTATTTACAGTAATCCTGATAAAATTCTCTAAAGCAGTATCATATTGCTGGCCTAGGAAATAACGTGGCATTTAAAAATCTGTTTATAAGAACAGTTCAATACACCACCTGCTGCTCCTCCCTGCGGGGCACTCACTGGGGCCCAGAATACACAGTACATTCTCTTTCTTTTTGGTTTTTCTTTTCTTTTTCTTTCTTTGTTTTTCTTTCTTTTTTTGAGACAAGATCTTGCTCTGTAACACAGGCTGATCCTAAACTCACTGTGTAGCCCAGGCTGGCCTCAAACTCTCCTTCTCAGCCTCCTGAGTGCTGGGATACAGGTATGTGCCACCATGCCCAGCTTGTGTGGTGCTGGGAAATCGAACTCAGAGCCTTGTGCTTGCTAGGCAAGTGCTCTAACTGCTGTGCCATTCCTTCAGCCCCCTTCTCTTTCTTGAATGACATAAAAGACAACTGTCACTGCAAAGTTTTAGAGACCAAACTTCCCTGGGCGATCATAATATTCTATTTTCTAAGCTAAGAAGTTCTTACCCTAGTATTTGATTCAGAATTATTTGCTAAGCTGAACATTTATGACTTGTGAACTTCATTATGCATTACAATATGCCAATCAAAGCTTCAAAAGAACCTGATACGTAAGAGCTGTCTTACCTGTTCATGCCAGCTAAGCCCAGCAGGAAGCATTCTGTGTTGAAGTGTGGCTCCTTTCAGTCCCACAGCAATAAGAAATTCCTATAGAATACAATACGAAGATTTACACTATTTACTGCCTATGGAATCCCTAACTTTGTTTTCCACACAAAAAAATTGCTTTTCTTAAATCTCTTTTTAAAAAGTAATCAACTCAACATCAAGTACTTAGTAGTACAAAAGTTTACAAACCTTTGTATTGGATTCTGATTTATCAGAAAAAATTTTAACTGCGACTGAGAGCATATTCAAATTGTCTCCCCCAACACCATCCACAGCAGCTCTACAGAGGCCATCTTCTTCAGAGGAATAAACAGTAGGGTCCAACCAGTGTGGGCGGGTTGAAGAGGGCAATCGTGTTTCTGTAGGAAGAATCACTCCATCCACTATGCCTAAAGCCATCATGAAGTATAAAAAAATATTAAAATAACTCTGTGATATTAGTTCTATAACTCTTGAATCTGTAACTCCAAATGAAAGTCCATGTACAAGTTGAGTATCCCTTATCCAAAATGCCTGCAGCCAGAAGTGTTTTAGACTTGGGATGTTTTTAGACTGTACAAACTTTAAAATTTTTAAAAATAAAAATGTAAGATTCTGAAATTCTAGGAAAATAAAATCTAAATAGGAAAATCTAATAAACAAGTATCTCATGTCTATTCTCAAGGTAATTCAGAAAACTGCTCAAAAAATGGTTAAGTTTTGTATCTGAAGCCAAGGAAATATTTCCTAAGACAGAGTAAGAAATGCAAACTTCCATCAACTGATATATAATAACATACAGTATATCCACACAATGAAATATTATTTAGCAATAAAAAATAAAGTACTTGACGCAACTTAGATAAAGCTTGAAAATGTCAAACAAAACATGACCATATATTGTCTTATTCCATTTATTTAAGTATTAAATTTCCAGCTAGGCCTGGTAAGGCAGGCCTATAATCTCAACACTATATGAGAGGCTGAGGCAGGAAGATTGCAAGTTGGAGCCCAGTCCAGTGACTTCAGCACAACCCCCTCTCAAAATAAAATAAAATAAAATAAAATAAAAATGGACTGGGGCTGTAAAGGATCTGAGCTTGATCCTCAATACCACATAAATTAAAAGAAAAGGAAAAAACCTTCCAGTGTAAAAAAGGGTAGATCACTGGTTGCTTCTCACTGGCGGGGAAGTAAAAGGAGAAGGGTCATAACTAAAGTACACTGGGGCCTGGAGGAACAGCACAGCTGTTAGCATGGTTGCCTAGCAAGCACAAGGCCCTGGGTTTGATTCCCTACCACAACATATGCTGGCCATGGTGGTGCACACCTGTAATCCCAGCACTCAGGAGGCTGATGCTGGAGGACTGCTGTGAATCTGAGGCCAACCTAGGCTACATAGTAAGTTCAGGACCAGCCTGGATTCACAGCAAGAATCTATCTCCAAAAAGAAAAAAAGTATATTGAGTTGCTTCTTGGAGTGGTGAAAATGTTTTAAAAATATACTCTGATGGGACTGTAGGCATAGCTCAGTGGTTACTGCATTTGCCTAACGGTCACCAGGCCCTGGGTTCGTTCTCCCAGTACCATAGAAGTTGGGCATGATGGCACATGTCTGTATCCCCAGAACTCAGGAGGCTGAGGCAGGAAGATTGCTGTAAATCTAAGGCCAGTCTGGGATACACAGTGAGTTCAGGATCTGAACTACATACAGATCAAGACCCGTCTCAAATGAAATAAATTCAAAAAATCAAAAATGAATAATAAATATATATGTATGCATACATATATACTCTGATAATAGCTGACACAATTCTGAAATTCTAAACAGCACTAAATGTATACTACAAATGAATGAGTTGTGTAGTATAAGAATTACACATTAAGTTATGACCAAAAAGGAACATAAAGCCAACTTCTAATTTATACTCTTACTTTGCCAGTGGGATCAGATCCCCACCAAAAAAAAAAAAAAAAAATCTGAATATCCAACTTCTGCTCTCAACAGATTTTCTTTATTAAACAAGAAATTTAAACATGTCTAAACAGAAATGAACAAATCCATAGGCCCTACCTTTGTGGTATAGACTAAAACTGCCAGAATGAAGGCAAATGTAGTGCTTGTCATCAAAACCTTCATATTTTGTCACGCAAAACAGAGAACTACTGTTGAACTCTAACCAGAATTCACCATGCTTATTTTCCAACGAGTCTCCATTATCTTGCTAATGAAAATGAGAAAAACACAAATGTCATTTTGTTGCTGTTATTTTTTTTTTTTAATTTCAATGAAGGAGATCAAACGTGAGGCCTGGCTCGGCTCTGAGCTACATCCCCAGCTCCCAAAAGCTATAACTTAAATGCGGAAAAGTAACAGTGCCCTTCAGGTATGTCTTCTTAATTCACCGTAAGAACGTCTCCTGCATTGCAGCCAAAACAGTCTACTTTTTGAGCCACGCGATATGGTAGTACTAAAAGCCGAGGACTTTAAATGCCAAACACTTGTAAATCGTTACCTTTCATCTTCCTTTAACACGGGTAAATTACTAGTTTTACCTTCTGAGCAGAACAGTACCTGTTCCAAAGGACCATATAAAATTTGGTCCGTTCTGCAATTTAGATCTGGAGTGTCCCCCAGCAGCCTTAGTATTTGGATGTAGTACGATAACTGTGGGACTGCTATTGGGAGGTAGGCCCTGGCTAGAAGGGGCAGATGCTTGGGGGTTGAAGTGGAGGGGTCATCAGCTTGTTGAGAGTGGGGGTTGACCAAGGTTGAGTTTTAAGGGGTGTGTTGTTGACTTGTGGGCCAGGAAGGGGGGGGGGTCATCCGCCATGGGTCTCCCGACATCTGCTTGGCTCTGTCTGCAACATCCTGAGCAGCTCTGCGGCCTCTGCCATGTGCTTCCACTTTGCCTGCTGCCCATGAACCGACTGTGTGCGACCTTCTGAAACTGTGAGCTAAGTAATAAATCTTTCCTTCCTGAAAATGTGGGTATCAGGTATTTTGTCCCAGGAACATAAGTAACAAAGGCAATGACAGGCAATGACTGCTGAGCTCCACAGTTGCCATAACGGTGTGGCCCAGGCACTGGAGCCCTCATCACTCATAGAGTCGCTACTTACTTCAGCAGGTACACATGTACTAAGTAAGGTAAGATTTCCTTTACATTTGCTGTACTCTGGATGGCATCTAAATTCTCACACGTGCTACCCCAGAGCTCTAGCCCTAACCTACATCCCCAGACCTGTATTTCGTTAAAATAAATTTGAAAGCTGGGCATGGTGGTACATGCCTATAATCCCAGCACTTCGGAAGCTGAGGTAGGAGGATTGCTGAGTTCAAGGCTAGCCTGGGCCACACAGTAAGTTCAGGACCAGCCTAGGCTACAGAGAGAGATTCTATCTCAAAAAAAAAAAGAAAGAATATTTCAAACAACATTTTGAATTTGCATACCTTACCTTTACATCTGTGAATATAGCCATTAATCCATGATTAATATTCAGAAGAACTGAGAGAAAACTCTGTGAGTTCTTATTCTGAGGGTCTAATTTTTTTTTCCTACGGGAACGATAATTGGGATCAACAGCGGAAAAATACTGCAAAGTCTCTTCTTCAGATCCACTTTCTTCATCTATAAGAAGAAAAAAATACATAGTTCTAATCATTTATTAAAATAAAATAGTACCTCAAAAGTATTAGAATATTTGTATTTATAACTTGCTTACTTTTACAAACAATATGCAATAAAAATAAATATGTACCTTTTACTTTTTTAGCCTTGGACTTCAAACTATGTTATATTATCATTCTAAAGATAATATATTCCAGGGGCTGGGGGTGTAGTCGAGAGGTTAGAATGCTTGCCTAGCATTCATAGGCCCTAGGGTTTAATCCTCCAGCACCACATAAAAATAAGCCAGAAATGCTGGCACACACCTAGAATCCCAATACTCTGGAGACTGAGGCAGGAGGACTGCCATGAATTTGAGGCCAGCCTGGGCTACGTGGTGACTTCAGGACCAGCCCAAACTACAGAGCAAGACTCTGTCTCAAAAATAAATAAATGAACAAACAAAATAGATAGTATATTCTAGTGATAGCACTCATTCTCAATATATAGACAGAAATGGGAAATTTTTCTTACAAATTACCAAAGAATTTATAAAAGAGTTTCAAATAAAAAACACGAACATTTTTAAATGTACAATGAAAATAGTTACTACTTGCTACTTTAAAAGAAACAGCATTTTAATTCAGAACAAATTTAAAATATATTACCATAATGAACTGTAGATTTAAATGGACTAAAACTATCTTTGTTGAAGGTATTAATCAGTTGACTGGCTACTGAAAGCCCAATACCATAGGAAATATTTTCAAATGTCTCCACTGGTGAAGGTGCTGTTGGCTCCCATAGTAGCAAATCATTAAAGATCCTATAAAGACAAAAGTTGAAAAATAAATATACAACTCCTGGTTTAGCTGATAACAAACTAAACAATAATCCTTTAGAAGATCAGAAGAATAATTTTTAAATGGAAATTAGAACGTAGGGAAGAGTTTTCTCAAAAACAATCATGTTCTTTCAGTGGAGAAACTATAATTTAGCTACAGCGAAGAAGTGAAATATCTAATTAGATATTTATTTAAACATTAGCTACCTAACTAGATACTTGCCTACTTTGACTTGTGTTTTTTTAATATATAAATTTATATATAATTTATAAATTATAAACTCACACTATACATCTAAATGTATTAAGGACAGAAGTTAATTTAAAGATTCACAAAGAACAAAAGGAAGCCCCTCCACCCACAACAGCACTGTACAAACTACAACTGCTCACCACCATCTCACTGGACCCTCCCATCGGTCCATGGAGCAGCCAGAGAAGAAGCAGTAATCTCATTTTCCACCCAAAAAAACTGCCTCTGAAAGGAAAGGTAACCTGCCCAGGTCACAAAGACACTTAGTAGAAGAGCTGGAACAACAGTCCAGATTAATATATAGTTCCCAGTCCTTTTTTTCTCTGAAGATATATGAGATGTCTTTTTTTAGCTTTTCAATAAAAAGCACCGCTTCTCTGGGAGGAAGTGGGGAAATGAGGAGAACAAACCACCACTAACGATGTTAGCTAAAGCAGCCCAACCAACTCTGGAGCCTAGGGGGTCCCAGCCCACTAGCATCACAGCCTAATTTCTCAAACGAATGCTTCAAACACTCTTCTGACCTAGCCTCCTTCCCTCCTCCACGCTCTAGCTTTAGGAGAATTCCAGCCTTCTGATACTGTCAGGGAAGTCTATGTTAGACGTGGACCCACAGCACACCCTTCATACACTGATCTCGATCACCACCCCTTTCACACTCCACTAGACATCCCCCCCTTGCTCCTCCTAGGCCACCAGCCCCATACCCCCAGAGAGAAGAACTTCTGCGTAAACATCACCGTGCCTGGCACAGGAGGCACTGACAACTGACGAGGAGAGGACAGTGAAGCTCACGTGGAAGGACTGTCAAACCAAGATTTATGGTAAACTCCATGTGAGTGTCCATTAAGGTGCCAGCCAGCAAGGTCCCTTCCCTTCCCTGTGAGACGCCACTTCCAGCCCAGCTCATGGGTTTGTAAAAAACCCCTTGGCAGCACAAATTGAGGATGAGTACTAGGACTCTCAGCAGTTTACCAACCCCAGCAAAAAGCCTCTTTTTGGGAGCATCGCTATTAAAGACAGCTGAGATATAGGACAGAAGAAAGTCCCATCCAGACACACAGACAGTCACTCCCTCAAAACACTAGGGTACAAATGGAGCTTCCTGCTTTTCAAGCACAGTACAGGCCAAAGAAACAAAAGACCGTAAACCTAGGTATGCTCTGAACTCCTACCTCTATGAACGTCGAAGGTCTACAATGAAGAAACGCCTCTGGAAATGCTCTTTGTCTTACTCCCTACAAGCATCTTCTTTTCTTCACAAGTTAAAGAGAAACTATTATTTTAAATAAAACCAGGAGTTTGTGGTATATGACTGGTCATAAATATGAACGTCAAGCCATTTTACTATTACTTTCTTACTTATATTTGGATCTAAACACCATCTTGACACATTAATACTATCAAATATTGGATGATATTTCTAATATCGAGGAAGAAAACAATGCTTAGGATATTTAAGAAAATATCACCATTATTTTGTATTCATAAACCTGAAACATAATAGGTGCTCGATAAATATTTGGTTTCATTAAGCCAACTAGAATTCTTTTAATATTCTAAAGAACTTGACAGTAAAAATTTCCTGTACCTCAAGTTATCTTTCCAAAAAGAATAAATCAGTATTCAAATGTACGAAATAAAGGTCACTAATAAATAAAGGTAAATAAAGGTAAACAAATAACTCTTGCTCTAAAGATTAAAAAAAAGATACAAGGACATTTTCAAGATATTTAGTAAAATCTGACCAGGGGACATATCAATGTTAATTTCCTGATTCAGGTGGCTGAGTTAAGATTTTTGAAAAATGTCCCTGTTTGTTGAAAATACATACTTACGTAGTTAAGATCAAAGGGGCCTCAAGCCAGCAAGTCACCCTCTAACGTTCGGGGTTTGGGGGTAGGGAATATTCTGTATTGCACTTGTAAGCTCTCTCTCAGGTTGAGAATATTTGAAAAGTATTTAATTAATCGTAATTTGAATACACAAATCCAAAGAAGGAAGTTATGTAAGAAAGTAGACATGAGTTTTCTATGATCCACAGTGAGGGACCACTTCAGTACTCATGCAGTTCCAGAATTCCAAAAGACTGAGAAGTGGGTACAGTAAGACAGAACAGAAACTCCCTGAACAGCACCATTTAACTCACTAGCCAGGCTAATTGGGTCTCTGGGAGACACAGTCAGCCACCTAAATGCACCAGGCATCCTCACCACTGACTGTTTGTTAGTGGCAAGTCACTCGCCAGTACACCTGAGAGCATCTGCTCCCATCACTTCAGTGAAATTCCGAGGTTAGATCCCCCAGCACCACATACTAGCTGGGCATGGTGGCACATGCCTGCAATCCCAGCACTTGGGGAGGATAAGGCAGAAGGACTGCCATACACAACAAATATATATATATATATATATATATATATATATATATATATATATATATATATATGTATATATGTGTATATATGTATATATGTGTATATATACATATATATACATATATATGTGTGTGTGTACATATATACATACATATGCACATATACATAGTAAATTTAAATTTCTGTACACGTATTTCTAATCAGAGTTTAGAACTCCAACAAGATGGCTTTTCGAATACTGCGAAGAAATGCTCCCTCCCCTCCTTGTACAATTACTCTAGGACTCAGTCCCTGCTAGTGTCTACTGGTCTTCCACACAAGTTCTCTTAACTCTTTTCATATTATTGCAAATGTAGAAACAAATAGCCTTTGCTCCCTCTCTGCACTGAGCTGACAGGGCAACAGGCCAGCCCAAAGGGAGGAAGCATCTCACACAACAGGAGCCCAGGAGACACACACTGGGAACTCCGGGATAACAGACACTGCAGTGGCGGATGCTCCACAGCCCTAACTGACAACATATAAAATACGTGGAGTAGGAGCTCATATGAAAGGAAAGAAAAAGAAGAGGAGAAATAGAGAGGCAGGCAGAAAACCTGATTCCAAAGGTTCAATTAAATGTGTTTAAACTCACCTATTATAAAGCTTCTCATAAAAGTTTTTACTAGGTAGCGTTATATGAATATTCGGTAACATAAGTTCCAGTACATAGTGAGAATTGCTCATTGCTTTATCCTGGAACTCCGTCATTTCTACAGGGTCTCCTGGCATCACCATCTAAAACACAACAGATTAGAGGGAAAAAAGACATCAAATAATTTTATGTTTAAAACAGTACTAGCAACTTCTTAATCCATACACAGCATTTATATGTGAGTAAATAAACAACTAACATTTACCTAGAGAGAACATACCAAAAAACCCCTCCATCACTCAGTCTTGAAATTAAAAATGTAGTAAAAACAGTACACAAAGAGGTTTTTTAAAAATACAGACAGACCAGGTATAGTGTCACATGCTTATAATCTCAACTACTCAGGAGGGTTACACATTCAAGCCTGGTAACTTGAATGAGACCTTATCTCAAAATAAAAAATTTTAAAAGGGATGGGGAGATGGCTGGATATAAGGTCCTGGGTTCTACCTCCAGCCTGGTAAAATGAAGACAGACAGACAGACAGACAGACAGACAGACAGACAGACAGACAGACAGAGGGGGGTAGGGAGGGAAAGAAAGAAGTAAGAAAGGAAAAGAGGGAGGGAGGGAAGGACAGAGGGAAAAAAGGATATAGACTTAAGACCTCATCCACACCACTGGCCCCACCCCCTTCCTTTTACCTGTTCATTTTCAAACATTACTCTACGAGAAGAAAAAGGCGACGGGGCTGGTCTCCTGAGGTCGCAGACATCCTTCAGGGAATGGGCACCTCCATCCTCCTCTTCCTGGTAGTGACCATCATTCTCTTCCTCCTCCTCGGCTGCTATTCTCTCCAAAATGGAATGCATGGCTGGTGGATTTATTTTCAGCACCATTCTGGTTGCAAAGATAATTAAGATCTAAGCATAAACATTAACAATAGACTTCCTCATGAAGTCTGTGTTTAATGACTCACTTTAAGAACATGCCATCGACTTGAAAGTGGAAACCTAAAGCAAGTCAACAGATGAAGGCCACTGACATTTTATACGTAGCTGAGAATCTAAGCTTTTGGAGGCAAAGAGATAATTTTCAAATTTCATTAACAACCAGCAAATTTTACCTAAGATTTTGAGTAGTTATCATTGAACCAAATGCCCACACACAATATATTCTGCTAAAAATGAACTACTTGCCTATCTAAGCAACCTCATGTTACATAAATGGCTCAAATGAAAAAATGGAGAAGTTAATTAGGGAATAGTTTTAGAACTGCAGCAACAAAGTTAGATTTTCTATCAGGCAATTTAAAAATGTAGGGATTACCCTACTGTTGTTGTTTGTGCTACAAACTGTAAAAAAAATTATCACTGCATTAATGCAGCCTTGGACTGAAAAACTAATGAGCTTTGGCTCAAGAGTACAATCCCATCCCTCTACTTCCTGCAGAGCATCACCATCACAGGCTCTTCTTTCTCCCTTTCATGGTCATAGAAACCCATCACAAGGAAAAGCAGAGAGACTACAAACAAAACAGCTACATAGTTTATACCTAAATAATTTTTCTCCCTAGGTAGGTAGAGACATTTGGTTCCAGTAAATTACCATACATGGCTTCCTGGTACCCCAATGTAAATTATGCTTTCAAATTACTTACTTGATGTGTATTCTGCTTTTTGTTTCATTTTGTTTTGGTTTTGCTTTTTGTTGTGAGGCAGGGTCTTGTTTTACAGTCCAGGGTAGTCCTGAGCCCAGACTGGCCTTGAACTCATGGCAATCATCTTGCCTCAGCCTCCCCAGTGCTGGGATTACAGGTGTATGCCACCATGCCCCGCTTACGTGGTGGTGGGGAATCGAACCCAGGATCTTGTGCTTGCTAGGCAAGTGCTTTAACTGCTGACCTATTCTTCCAGCCCCAGATCCAGCTTTTATAAGAAAAACCCACACCCTAAACTTATAACCAGGCATGCACTGGTAAAACTTGTCCTAAGAATCAGACAGGCTAACATGTAGCTGAGAGAACTACAAAGATGGTATTTTAATTCTAGAGCTGAACTCAAACACTCAAACTTTTCAGTATTACAATGAATCATTCTTTCATATAAGCGAAGTTCTTTTAACTTAAATCAAGTCTGCTATCATGCTAATGTAATTTAAATACGATGCCCAAGCCCTAACCCAGAATCCCAAGTTGGGTGCCAAACTTTGCAAAAGCTCTCTAGATTTGAAAACACATGTACAAAAAAACTGACTATAAAATTTGACAATTATTCAATGGTGCCTTGAGATACCTCGTGTGTTTTGTTGTTGTTTTACTTATTTATCCTTTGACACAGTGTCTCACTCAGTAGCCCAGACTGGTCCTGAACTCACTACAGAGCCCAGGCTGCCCGTGGACTCAAGGCAATCCTCCTGCCCCAGCCTCCTGAGTACTGGGATTACAGGCATGCACCACCACATCCAGTTTATGTGGTATGGGGGAATCGAACTCAGTGCCTCACACCTGCTAGCAAGCACTTTAGCTGCTAAGCTATGCCCCCAGCCCAATTATTATTTTTTGAGACAGGCTTTTACTGAGTTACCCAGGCTTACCTTAAACCCTGGGTTCAAGCAATTTTTCCACCATAGCCTCTGGAGTGACTAGGACCACAAGTACTCACCACCACAGGAGGCCTATGTGCCTCTCCTACTGTTGCCCCTCCATTATCTTTAAGATAACTACCAAGTCTTTTGCTCCTCTAGTTAGAAAGGCAACTTGAGACTTAAAAAAAAAAATAGATAGATAGATAACCTTTCAGAAAATTACGCTCAATGTTTATTTTTTATTTGATCATATTCCTCTGGGTTGACTCATTAAATTTATTTTTAGCTTAAGTTTAATAGCCAAAATGTTGATTAAAAACTGTCATAGTGAAGTGAGTCAGAAGCAGAAAGTGAAACATCGATTGGTCTCTCTGATATAAGAAACCCAGATCATACTTATCTCATGGAACTTAAAATGAAAAACAAAGTGAACCAGGAGGATAGGGTGGGGAGGGATGGAGGGGTGAGTAGGGGGAGGGACAAAAGGAGAGAGGGAAAGTCCTTGTCACCTTGACAAGATACGTATGTGCACAAAATGTCCAACTTCATTGTAAACCTTAAATTTTGCCCTTATATGTATCAATAAAATGAGGTGGGGGAAGAAAGAAAGAAAAGAAAGAAAGAAAGAAAGAAAGGAAGAAAGAAGAGAAAAGAAAAAGGCAGAAAATGTTACTTTAAAAAATGTTTTTTTTTTTCTTTTAAATTAAGGATGTCCAAACATCCCGAGTACCTTCAGCCATCTGATCTTCAACAAAGGGACCAAAAATATACAATGGTGTAAAGATAGCCTCTTTAACAAAGGGTGCTGGGAAAACTGGCTAACCACATGCAAAAGGTTGAAACTAGACCCACAACTTTCACCTGCACTAAAATCAAATCAAAATGGATCAAAGACTCAGACATTAGAACGGAAACACTGACCTTGTTGGAAGAAAAAGTAAGCAAACCCTCGAGGACACAGGCATAGGCAAGGACTTTCTCCATAAAATATCTAAAGCCGAAGAGATAACACCAAGAACTGACAGATGGGACTATATGAAATTAAAAAGCTTCTACACAGCAAAGGAAAAAAATCAACAGAGTAAAGAGAGTGCCCATGGAATGGAAAAAATATTCACTAGCTACTCCACAGACAGAGAACTATTTTCAAGAATATATAAAGAACTGAAAAAAAGACCTCCAAAATAAAAAACCCAATTCAAAAAAGGGAATCTGAAATGAATAAACAGTTCTCAGAAGTCCAAATGGCTAATACATGAAAAAATGTTTAACATTTTGATCTGTCCAAGTAATGCAAATTAAAATAATGCTGAGGTTCCATGTAATGCCAGTAAGAATGTTGATATTAAGAACTCAAAAAGCAACAAATAGCTGGCAAGGCTGTGAGGAAAATGGAACCCTCCTACACTGGTAGTGGGACTACAAATTGTTACAACCACTATGAAAAGCAAGGTGGAGATTTCTTGGAAAACTGAGCACTGACTTGCCATTTCACCCAGCTTTACCTTCTCTGGGGATCTTCCCAAAAGAGTTAAAATGATCATACTATAGGAATACATACATACACATGTTTGTAGCAGCACAAGTTATAATAGCCAAATCTTGGAAGAAACAATGTGTCCAAGTACAGATGAGTGGATAAAGAAGATGTGATATATATACACAATGGAGTATTAGTCTGCCATCAAGAATAATAAATTTGGGTCATTTGTAGGTAAATGGATGCACCTTGAGGACATTATGCTCAGTGAAAGGAATCAGACCCAGAAAGTTAAATATCATATGTTCTCTCTAATGTGAGAAACGTGAACCATAAAAATACTATAAAAGATACAGACGAAGAAGAAGATGGACATTGTAGAAAGAGAAAGGGAAGGGGGGCTGAGAAGGTAGAAAGGGAAAGGGAGGTGATATGATTTTTTTTAAAAAAAGGTATGGGAGATGTAAAAATAAATGAATATAAAAATTTTTTTTTTTACACGGAGTCTCACTCTGTAGTCCAGACTGGTCCTCAACTCACTGTGTGGCCCAGGCAGTCCTTGAACTCACTTTCCTGCCTCAGCCTCCCAAGTGCTAGGATTACAAGCATGTTCCACCAAACCCAGCTAATTTTTATGTGGTGCTGAGGGACTGAATTCAGGGTTCTGCACATGCTAGGCAAGCACTCCAACTACTGATCTACACCCTCAGCCCTATAGTTTATTTTTGAAAGAAAAATCTCACTACACCTATGTATTTGCTTACCGTGGCCAGTCAAAGTCATCCGGGGAGGCTGTATCGCCATCTACTCCACCAGACACATGGAAAAACGTAACAGACGGCTCTCCTCTCTCTTCCTGGAATGACCCTAAGAAAACAAAGCTGACTTACTGGACTGCGTCCTTTCTCAAGTGCTAAGAGAAGAGGTCCCTCACCCTCAGAGAGGCAAAGCCCCACTGAACTGCAGGCACACTTCTCCACTAAGACCCACAGCGCTTATGCATTTGTTCCCACTTGTCAGGTGACATATGGGAGAAAAGCGAGGCAGGTGAATCAACGGTGCTGTTTTGTGTTCAGCTGAAATTCCTGAGTACTGATGTTCAATGTGTAAGGTCCACGAATCATGACAAAGTAAGTTCATGAGTAACCACTCACTGGGTGCTAATAATTATTTCTTTAGGAAAGAAAGGTATATGCGGCTAATACAGAAACCAGAAACAAAGACAATTACATTTTTTAAATGTGCATTTTGTACCAGGCACTGTAAGAATCGCCTCTATTCAAAATAATCCCATAGTGCACGTATTTCTTCATTCGTTTTACAAATGAAGAGTGGCATCCTCCCCCACAGGGAGTCTCTTGCCTCTAGAGACAAGGAATGATCAGGTAACACAACAGGCCCTATCGTGAAGTCTGAACCAGCAAAGATCGGTAAAACTCAGAACAGGAAAGGGGAACTTCTGCAGCCTGTTCCCAGAAGGCAGGGAGAAAGTGAACGTGCTGGCCACAGAGCGAGGAGGGGGCTGCAGCTGGGGCCCCAACTGAGGAATCCTGGGCTTTTCTAGAGATCTTCATTGGCTCGGTTCACTTTAAATTTATATAGTCTAGCTGACAACAAAAATCCCTATATGGAGACTCTAAACAGGCTTTACAAAGCAAACTCACTAGAGCTGGTATAATCGGCTAAAAACTCAAGCTCTAGTATTAGGTCCAGCTTTAAGTAATGATTCTTCATATACTATCAAGACTTAGAAGACACCTTTCTTCTTCTACGTCCACAGATAACCTCACCAATTAAATTATAAAAATGATTGTAAAAAATTAACATACGATGATTACGATAATTGAAGGCAATAAAACAACCTGTGTAAAGTACTCTACACAGTGCCTAACACACACTGGCACTCAATGGATTATGGAAAATATCAACCCATAACAGTAAGTGGTAGGTAATAATAAAAAAATGCTACAGCTCTTCACTCCCACTGGGGGGCAAAAAAGGGAATTTTAACTGACTAAATCATGATGCTTGGTGGTATTTTTCAAAAACCGACATATCATGTCATTATATGAGGGGAGCTAATGCTGGTTTCAAATGTAACATTCTTTAATTTTATTATGCTCTGTCTGTCACACTCTTCGGATAAGCTCCAGCCCCCGTTATTGGCATCTAGTCTGGCTGTTCCCCAGTGCTTCCACTCTTACCAACTAGCTCTCGAAATGTGAGCTCCAACTTAATTTGTTCTGGGCTGGATCCTCCTATAAATTCCGTCTTAAATTCCAGATCTGAGAACGCTAACTGAAGTATCTCCTTCTGAAGTGACTTCTTAAACCATGGTCCTCTTTCTTGATCTGATCGAAGATCAGGTATTGGGAAGCGAACAGAAAGATTTAATGCTGGAGTGGCAACTTGTACTGATACCCGACAATTTGCAGGGTTATGGGAGTCATCTAGAAATACTTCAGTGAAAGCCTTGTGCTAAAACACAAAACATCAAAAAGTGCCAAAACGTTACATTAGGTAAGCAAAAGTAAGCTACACTCATGTTCAACATTATAATATGTACAACCACTATTTCCTCATTCAGTGTAAGGCATAAAAATATAAAACAACTACTACAATATCAACTTGATGCAACGAAACTTCATAATTTAACAACCATTGGCAAAAGTCAGAACCAGTGGCAACAGTTAAATGCTGATATAAAAATAAACCAATTAAGATAAAAACTGACCCCAAGTGAAGAAAGTAGAGCTATAAACACATATAAACTAAAAAACAATATAAATTAGCCTATCAGTAATTTTTTTTTATTTACAAACTGCATCCCTTTTCCCTTCTCACCCACTCACCTCCCCTCCCACGTTCCCTTTCTCTCTCCACAAAGTCCATCTTCTTACTTTCTTCCTTATCTCTTACATTTTTTAATGGTTTGGTTTTCTCATATTAGAGCAACCATATGATATTTAACTTTTCAGGTCTGACTCATTTTGCTGGGTCTAAAGGTCTCAAGGTGCCTCCATTTTCCTACAAGTGACTCAAATTTGTCATTCTTAATAGCACCATAATACTCCATTATGTGTATATATATATATCACATCTTCTTTATCCAGTCATCTGTATTCAGGCACATTGGCTTTTTCTAATATTTGGCTATTATAAATTATGCTGCCTAAATTCTATACAGTTAAAAATCACTACAGTATCCAATATTCAATCTGAAGGATTTATTCATTAATATGCTAAAGGCTTCATTTAATGCAAACTAAGTTAACTATACTAAATACAAAGACCAGTCCATGATTCATCTATTTATTTCCAAGACTAAGTCCAGAGCCTGGCACAACTTAGGTTTTAAATAATCACTAAATGACTCACTCACTCTGTGCTCCGACCCAATTAAGGATATGATCCCATCACAAAACTCTTAGAAAACAAAATATATGTACTATTCACCACGTTAAAACCATGGTTTTTTATACCATGTTATATTAACAAAAAAAAAAAAAAACAGGGCCAAAGAACATGCCACTCAAATAGAAGTCTATTTCTAGTTCTTCTCTAAAACACAGCTTAGTCCACAAAGTAGTAGCACTTCCCAATTTCTGCAATTAGTCTCCAACTCTCAACTAGTAAGTTACCTTCTTATGCCAGGCTGGGCTTTCTCAGAAACCTTCTCTGTCATTTCTCTATTTGACTGGCTACTATCAGTCCTTACTCAGGAAGAGGAACCCAAGAGAGTAAGCCATCATCCCAATATATCTATGGCTAACAGTAAATCAGAAAACTAGCCCACAGAGGAACATAAAACAACCAGCAATTAGTGAGAATAAAAATATTGCTGATTTAATGTGAATATTCATCACTAAGGTAGAAAAATATTTGTCTTTTCTATTAAAGCTGTCTATGTTTGATCCTATGCCTAAACCCCCCAAATTCTTAATGACGTCTTAGATCTGACTTACTTGATTTACTTAGCAAAGACTCCACACATCAGATCTAAGTACAAGTGATACAATGTGATGCTCAATAGATAATTTTTCCATTTTCAAAGTACATTCTCAATTATTACAGCTAACTCTTTCAGGAGGTTCAAATTTATTCTTAAGTATGTGAACAGATAAAATTAGGCATATATTATAATCAGTCTATAAAATTTGGATAAATAGAAAAGAAAATCAAATTCTCCATTACATAATGAGCATACTGTGCTATCAATTGCCCTATTCCTACTCATTCTTCATTTACACATCAATTTCATTTACATGGCTGCAAGAAAATTTATGTGAAATAATACATTCTATGTTTTCACTTAATACTTTTTTTTTCTACCCTAGGGATTGAACCCAGAAGTACTGAGCTACATTCTATCCTTTCTATTATTTCATTTTGAAACAGGTGGTACACACCTGTAATCTCAACTACTCAGAAAGCTGAGGCAAAAAGATCATCAAGTTCACTTAACACTTCTTGATGAGCCTTCTTCAAGTTGCTACCTCATTTTTGTAATTAATATTTTATAATAGCTGCATATTTCATTAGTACTTTATCAAAAATCAGCTGGCAAGATATAAAAGTGTCTCCATGTTTTCCATCATTGCAAATAATGCTGTTTTAATACACAGTTTAATCTATTAAGTACATTTGGTTAAGAAATTATCTAATAAGTATATTAGATAACTACAGTTAAGATTTATGACTTCTTGAATACTTACCAGACTAACGTGCTTATTATATGACGTATACATGTGAGAAGCCATCATCTCTACGGTAGTAAGTTTCTGTGGCTGAAGCAAGGAATTTAACCTGTCCACAATACTGATATCCAGTTCACAGCACACTGGATTTAATTTAATTTGTAATTCTGCCTTCTGAGGAACTGAGGTTAGTCTTGCTTGATTACCCTTTTTTTAAAAAAAAAGACATTAATATAGTCACTAATAATACTATAAAATTAAGTTATAACCTTACAATTTTGAGAAAATCTAATCTATCTCAAATAAAATTTTAAATATGATAAACACACAAAAAGATCTCTTACTTGGGTTCCTCTGTTCTCTGCGTGCTTATAATGAAGCTGAAGACACACAGGGGAAAGGGCAGCAGTCCCTTCTTTAGAATGGAACGTTAAAAGCTTAAAAACAAACATGAAGATAAATGAAATCTAAGCTGTTAAGCTGCAATTAATCACATGGATTCACAGATGTACCAACCCAAGGTGGGAAGGACATCCCAAAATCAGAAAAGCTTGCTTTAAATTTTGTTTTCCATTTTACTGATATGTATATATGTAATACATAACGCTTACATTGATCTTCAGTATTTTGTGCATATACATATCGCGACAAAATTACAAATCCTTCCCCTCTTCCTTGCTCACGTTCCCTCCCTGACCCCCCCTCCCCCACTAGTTCCCATTATTCCCCTCAATAAATTTCATTTTGGTCATTTACCAACAATATAAATCTTAGGAAAGTTAGCTTTTCTACTTAGTATTTCAGATTAAGAATATAGGTGGGAACTCACATAATCAATGCCCCAGGGAGAATGTTGACAATATAGCAATATAAAATTCCAAATAACAGTATGTTATTTTGCCAGTTTTTAAAAAGTTTCTATAGGTCACACTTACATTAGGAAAAAAATCAGACCAATGGTTTAAAACAAACAAACAAAAATAGTGCCCCGGGCCTGAACAGGCTCAGCACACAGCAGGCATTCAGTATGTACTCAACAATAAAACTCTCCTGCAGTGAAAAGTGCTCTGAAAATGACAGGAAGGTGCTTATCTCTCGGGCTCTCTGAAGCAAGCCAGCCCTGAATTTAAAAAATTTAACCCACTTAACATGACCTTCAATACCATACTTTAAAATTTGCTTAAAGAAAAGAAAAATTTAAAAAGCACTTCTGTATAACTTCCCATATACTTTTTAAGACAATTGTGGTTAACATAACTCTTAGAAAGCAAGACAGGTGTAAAGAATAATACCAAAGGAACAGCCAGCACTTACCTCTGTGTAGTGAGGAGGGACAGAATGAGAATCAGTTGGAAACAGACACTCCAAAAGCTCCATTTGTCCAACAGACACATCAGTACTGAAGTACCGGGAAGCTGATCTTTGCCTTTGTTCATAGGACACTTTGATGCCAGTACCTATAAATCTATTTTAAAAAAAAAATGCAGTGTTTAGGGGCATCCATATGCTTCTAAATTAAACAAAGTATTGTAAACAGAAAATACACAAATGCTAATAATGTATAATAACTCAGTTAATCTGACAAGTTCAAGTCAGCAATAACTAGTATTCCTAAGGATATTAACCAGAAAGATGGCTTTAAATTCCCATTCTCTGATAAATTAGTTCTTTGCTGGGAAATTCTTTGCAGGATATTTTGCTTTCCGAACACTATCCTTCTTTATCCTACATTTTAAAATTCCTATCACAGTGGAGAAAATTCTATAAATCTATATAAAACACAAAAAATAGTTTCTTAAATTTATCTAAAAATACCATGCAATATTTTTTAAAAACTCTAGTTAACAGGGCCCAAATAAAGTCTATCTCTAATTTCTGTAGTTTTTGTTACATCTTTCTTATAACTGGCAGGTATTTGAAATCTTGTCAAAATGAGAGGGAAAAGTCTTATAATTTGATTATAAATACTATGATTCTATTCTTTAGGATTATCTTCTAGTAGATGTCAAAACTAATTTGCATATTAATTCTGATGCTTAAACATGTTAATATAAAACCCAATATATTTTCTAAAAACTAAATAAATGTGTCTAAAACATCACTCAGCAATTTATCAATAGTATTTGCAAGTTTATAACACTGTATTTACAAATTCAATTATATCTTCATCTATTAGGACCCAACTCATAAAGGATCACTGACAATTTGGATATCTCTTATGACTTTTAGGAAGAAGGTGAAATGTAGCCTTGAAGCTCAGAATCACCCATGGGAGCATTTCCCACCCCATGACTGGCCGCACGTGGGTCATTCCCCTTCCTGCTCTACTCTCACCACTACTACTAGCTCTGTTAATGCCAGTGACAATAAGGACTATTTTCATGACTACATTAGGGGCCATGGGGGCAATGGCAAAATATAATCAAACAAAATTGGCAGCCAGGCAGGGTGGCACACAAACACATGCCTGTAATCCCAGAATTTGGGAGGCTGAGGCAGGGGGATTATGAATTCAAGGCCAGTCTAGACTATCTTGTGAGACTTTGTTGAAAGAAAGAAAGAAAGAAAGAAAGAAAGAAAGAAAGAAGGGAAAAAAGAAAAAAATCACAAACCTCAGCAAAAGGAGGGCAGGGAACTACAGAGATAATTTAGCAACACCAGGTCATTTTAGATCTTGCATCTGTACTGTTCTACATGCCACATAATCTGAATGAATCTATACTACACTTTTCTGTAGCACAACAAGAAAACCGCACTCATTTCCAAATAAAATATGAAGTATAAAGACAAATGCAGATAAGTAGGTATATGGAAGCGAGAGTCCACATTGGTTCTTTCTCAGAGATCACTGCTGAGCATAAGAGTGCTTACCTCAGGTGATCATGGGAGCAAGCGTCTGCAAACAGTGCACGGAAAGACATAAAATCTTCTGCTGAAAATCTTGCTGGATCAATCTTTTCTATACAAGTAAAGAAAGCTATAGCCATAGACGTCAACGGATTGAGGTTCACAGATGTTTCAGGTGGAGACAAAGGATCAATGTGAAGCACAGAGACTGAAAATGCCCCAACAGCCAGTCTAAATACAAGCTCGGGCCTGGATTCATCCATTGAAATAGATCTAGACGGGAGAGCTGAAACATGTGTTCCAATCACACACTTATATTCCAAGATAAAGCATTTATCAAAACGGTAAAATATTTACTCATGAATTTGCTTTAAAAAATTGATCAAACAGAATATTAAATTATTAAGGTAAGGTAAAATAAAACAAATTGCTAACTCTCTGTATGTTATATTCAAAATCCTTGATACTTGAAATACAAGAGTACACTGCCCCTGGGCACCATGGTGCAGCCCAGTAACCGCAGCACTACTGAGTCTAACACATGTGGTCTCATTTGGGCAAATTAACAAGACTGTTTCAAAATAAAAAATAAAAAAGGCTAGAGACAGAGTTCAGTGTTCCATCTCCAGTACTGCATTAAAAAAAAGAGAAATTACAAGAGTAAAAGTATGAAAAACTTTCACATTAATAAAACTGTATTAAAAATGAAGGTTGACAAAAAACTGCACATTAAACTTCCCGTAATCCTTACATTTACTTCAATTAATTTTTCTGGGGAAGAGCCAAGTGCATAATTCTACGGGAGGGCACTTGCTTAGGAGGCACATGCACTACAAAAACACACGTGCAGAGGAGAAAGCTAAGGGGTTTTTTCCAGGGATATATAAACAGGAAAATCAGGGGGCTGGACAGCGAGCCCAACAGCACAGTGTTTTCCTGATGTATGTGAGGCCCTCAGCTGGATACCCAGCACCAAAAAGAAATAAAAAGGAGATTGCCTGAGACTCTTAAACTGCAACAACCGATAATTCAGTTAACATGAACCTCAGAGTACACTTTTTAACTAACAATATCACAATATGTAAGTACCTGAATACATAAAGAAGACAACAAATGAGCAACAATTTTAAAACACTTCACAGTAAACTATTCAACAATTCTTCATTGCCTTACTAAATGGTCCAGGTCAAAAGAAAATCTATGAGGATGAAAAAAAAAATTCAAGGGTATAGAGTATATGCTTTTTAGTATGCACAAGGCCCTAAGCTAAACTCCAGCAGCAAACAATAAACAAAACATGCTGGAGGAACAGCACAGGAGTTAAAGGCAAGTGCGAGGTCCTGAGTTCGATTCCTCAGCACCACATAAAGCTGGGCATAGTGGCACACGCCTGTAATCCCAGCACTTGGGAAGCTGAGACAGGCCAGCTGAGTCCAAGGCCAGCCTGGGCTACACAGTGAGTTCAGGATTAGCCTGGGCTACACAAACAAACAAACAAATAAATGAATAAACCTGACATTGATTTAAAAATGAAAGATACAAAGAAAACAAAAGAAGTAGGCAGAATAGGTTTTTCCCTTTTTCTTCCTACTTTTTAAATTTTCAAAAATGCAAGAGGTACTAACAATAAATGTTTTCCTTGCCCTTACCAGTCTTTTGTAAAGATGCTGGATGAGCTAGGTTGGGTGGGAATGCTGACCCTCTCACTGGCTGGTCTTTGTGATGATCACGGAACTCTCCCCAAGTTGGCTGAAGCTATAAAAAGATTTTTTTTTTTAAGAACATGAATAAAGTACAAAAATTTAAAAGCAATGTTTAAAAAAATTTTTTTTAAATTATATAATACTTTACCACAGTAGCACTCAGAGGAGATCCTGCTGGAGTGTTTGTGTATGTGCTAGTCAAGGACAACTCCAGGTCCATATTCGGAGGGTCTCCCAGGGGTGGGAGAGACGAGAGACTATGGGACATGTCCATATCGGCCATGGAGAAGAAAACTTCTTCTTCTGGAGAGAATTAAACTTCATCACTTACGTCACAAGCTCACCAACTCAAGTCTTTCACACAGGCTAACACACCTTAACATAATCTTCCTTCCAATTACTGAGATATTGTGGTACCCCAAATCGCATGTTACTTCCAATGACATAATTTCTTTGAACCCAAGATATTCACAGCATAGTATAAGCTCCAATGTAAGCCAACAAAAGATTAAGCTCTTCTAATAAAAGGTTTTTTTGATTTTCAAAAGATATATGGCACTCAGTTATAATCTGGTATTTTTTAGGTGTCATATGACAACTCAGAAGTTAAAAATCAGATTTTAAAACAGCAATAGCATCCACAATGTCTTGGGTTCAGTCCTCAGCACAAATAAACAAAAATAACAAATAGATTTTATAAACATACTGCAATCTCTGGTTTCTTGTGAATGCAGCTACTTCCTTAAAAAAATACACTATTTAGAATTCTATTTACATTTCAGTTCCTTCTTTTGGAGATTGTTTTTCCCTCATGGAAATGAAGTACATTATGGCCAAACTTTCTCGAGTAAATTTCAATTTATTTGGTTCAACATTCCATACTTAAATTCATTTTTATTATTTATTGGCATTAGCACTTAAAACACTCTGAAGCACCTGTAAATGTAACTAAGTAACAATTACATTTACATAGCTGATAAAGATTAGTAAAGTATGCCATTGAAATCATTATGTACATCATTATGTGAGCAGAAAATTTGACAAAATAGATGTTTTTAATTTGTCTTTGTGTAAATCCTCATTTTATAAAATTTCCATAGGAAAAATCATTCATTAAGACAAAAACTATGCACTATACACCAAAAAAGATAACTTACAGCAATCATGTGCTGGTGCATCACTATAATGCTGTAACAGATCAACTCACAAACTGAAACTTTCTTACAGTACAGGTCTTTCTCCTTTCAATGCTAAACTCCTTGTCATGGAAGCCAAAATTAGGTTGAACTTTACCTATAGCGATCACCTTGGTGTCAACTGAGTTGCTTACCACGGCTAGAAGGTGTACGAGCCGTTTCTGTCTCATAAAAGCTTTGTTCTGAAGATACACCCACAGAGAGGGAATCTTTTCTCAAATAATACCGGTTTAATTCCATCTGAATTCGATACTCGTCTTCCTGCTGCATGGGTCGGTTTTTCCTATCCTTATTAGCTAACCCTATTTTGCTAGAATTTTCTACAAGTATACAAAAGGAAAGCAAAAAGTAATAAAATTTGGAGTTAGTTATTGAAGCATTTCTCTCCCAAAACCCATTAATCCAATATCAATGGCAACTTAACACCAAGGTCAGTGAAAAACCACAGCTATTCAAAGATCTAAGCAACAGTTTTAAGCGACTAGCCAAGAATCAAAAACTTACCTCTGACAGACATCAATCGTTACCATGTCCAAAAGTTGTATTTTCTCAGTTGTTTAAGGTACTAACCCCACCAAAGAAGTAAGCCAGAACAATTTTGAGCATTCAGAATGTGATGCAAATAATCTAAATGCAATTGTGCTATAATAAAAATCCAAAATCCCCAAACGAACAATTTAGGACGCTTACTTACATCTTTAATAATATTCAAAAATAACAGACTTTCCTATATACATGATATATATTCTAACTTTAAAGTTGCAAACAATGAAACTTCATAATGATTAGTTAGACTTGCCTGGTCCAGCAACAGCTGCTAACATATCCAAAAGCAAGTGTACTTGTCTTGGTGACAGGAACAGATGAATAGAGTCTATCTGTCCGTCAACATCCAACTTTAAAAAAAAAGAAAGAAGATAAATGCTCTTTAAAGGCCCAGCACCATAAATCTCATTATATTTTAAGGCACCAAGATAGATACCTTTAGCCTTAGATTCCTTCACCTAAAAGTCTGTCTACTATTTCACAAACTAAACTTCGAAAAGACTTAAAGATCACTTAACTATTGTTGTAGAAGGAAAAATCCCCTGGAGAAATCCTGTTAGCAAAGCCAGTATCACACTTTTTGCCTTTCTAATTCTTCTGAGTACTTAGGATTTGAGCAAGCCTTAAGACACAGGCTCCAAGAAAGAACACAGAGTCAACAGTAGGATGCTAATCCTCCTTAAACCTCAATACAATCTGAGAACAAATAAAGCCATGGACCATACACCACCCATGCATTCCAGTCTGACCTGGGGCACGGAAAGCCTTCTCCCCAACACCAAGCCACTCAGATCTACTCAGCAAAGTCTACTCTCATCTAGACAGTAAAGTAGAAACCACCGCAGAAACAAGGCTAGAAGACAGTGCTGGGGTGGCCCTCCCTTCTCCAGCTCACTGTCCATCTTCCTTCTAGAACTAAAAGTCCCATCATGCTCCCTTCTTAATTCCTGTCTGAGGCACTCTGACAAAAGCTATTACTCTGTCTGCTGCACTGTGTCCTAAACAGTGACACCGCCTCTTAGCTCTGATGCACCCCAACGGCTTCTATTGTCTTTATGCCTCTTTGCAACTGATAAATAACTCAACTAACAGAACTCCTTTATATGTGAGAATGAAAAAGGGTTCTTGCCCAGGAGAAAAATGGACTCCTCCTGATTCTATTTAGAAAAAATTCTAAGTTTCCATGGCTTAACTAAGAATGTAATACACTCTCTAGTAAAGTAATCCTTACTTCTTTTTTTTAAAAATAGTAGTATAGGGATCCTTACTGACTGCTGACATCCGAGCCCAGACCCTCAGCTAAGGCTAAGGAGAGGAATCAATTTCTGACTATATGCCAATTTCTTTTTCTTGGTATTGGGAGCACATTTCTCTGATCTTCATTAGAAAGGATGATAAAGAGCTTCATTTTCAACTTTTGAAGAAATAATTCATTATTAGTACATTCTGAATTTGGCATGAACAGAAAAAAGAACTTTCAGAAATATAAATGATAGAAAATAAAAACTAAAAATTTCCACTCAATGTAAATAGTAACTGAAATAAAGTGACATATCCATTCAACCCAGGCAGTTCCTTCCTTTCAGATACAATGCATTGCCAAAATGAAATGTGAAATACCATTCTCGCTCACTACTTATGAGGATACTACTCTCACAACAGCAAAGAGAATGAAGCGTGTTGGGACATTCTGAACCGACAGTGGAAAGACATATGCTTACAATCACCGAAAAAAGAACAAAGTCCTAACGCTATGAGCACCACAGAAGCGCCATCTTTGTCTACACGGTATAAAGGCTAGAAAATATGCTTCCCAATGCTGAGTCATAGAACTTTTTATGTTCATAATATTATTCTCATATTTCACTGCAGTATTTTCATTACATTAGCACTCATTTTAAATAAATAAAAACAAAATGTAGGTGCTGGTGGTGGGTAGCTCAATGGTTAGAATGCCTGCCTAGCAATCACCAGGCCTGGGTTCAATTCCCCAGCACCACATAAGCTAGGCATTGCGGCGCAGGCCTGTAATCTGAGAACTTGGGAGGGTGAGGCAGGAGGACTGCTATGAGTCCACGGCCAGACCGGGCTACATAGTGAGTTCAGGACCAGCCAGGGCTAATACAAAGTGAGGACCATGTCAAAAAAAGAAAGTCCACAAATCTCAAGTTACGACACAAATTACCGCATAGGCAAGAATAATGATATTTACCCAACACCACTGTGCAACTTCCAGATCTTCATTTCTCACCTAATACATACAGCTCTAAAAGTAACATATAAACCGCACTAATACAAATCAACACATAAGTGTACAAAACTTTGGGTTTACACAAAGATCAAAAGCTCACAAATTGTTGAAGACTACAGATAATTAAAATTAGAAAGGTAAAATTTATTGCTATGATTCTTCTGTCTTAAAGAAATGTCAAATGCATCCCCAAAGACACTGATGTGCTGGCTTCCCAGAGATGTTGCCACAGCAGGGGGTCCCCATGGTGTCTACACACATCTAAGACTATCTGCTCCACGAACAATCAATCCCTCGTGTTGGTTTGTTTCATGAAGTGGTCAAGCACCTAGTGAAAGGACGTCACATCTGCTGAGGTAGGTCTGAGCACTGAGCAAAGGGGAGGGCAGTACCGGCCCAGGAACACAGGGAGAGGAATACCGGTCACGGGAACACAGGGAAGAGTAAAACCAGTCATGAGAACACAGAAAGAGGAGACCAGTCACAGGAACACAGGGAGGTGGAGTACCAGAAACAGCAGTGCCTTCATTCTACTCATCACTCTCCCTCTCCCCAAGTTAAGTAAGTGTCCCAGTCCAGCAAGGATTTCTAAGGATTCTTCAATCCTCTAGAGATACTTTTATGTACATTCATAAGTTCTTAGCAACTTCCAACTTCCTTTTTATGTTCCCATAGCTATTTCTCTACCACTCAGCCTATCTTTTCATTAAGGCAACAACTGTATTCCACCTCTATCTGTCCCTGTTCTCAGTTCTTGCACAGAACCTTACATCCAGCAGTCACTCAAACACCACACTAGGTGGGTTGGTAATAAGCAAATAATTAAATTCTAATATCTTAATTTAAGCCAGGAATAAAAACAAATGGTGCTAAGTACATATTTAACTGGCTACATAAAAGCGAGGCTTTTGGTTTTCCAAAAGGCAGATCAATTTTGTTTGCCAAGAAACAAAAACAGTTGTGTCTATACGTTGTCTTCAAAAAGCTATGAGACAGGCAAAACAGGTCAATCTCTTTCCACAAATACTGTATGATAAAAATACTCTGCTACTCAAAATAAAGAACCAGTAGTTTCTCTGAGAAAATTAAAGCAGTACTGACCTTGGCCCCTGGGAGGGCTTCATTCTGTTTCAACGTGAGGCTCAGTTCCAACCCACCAACTAACCCCCCAACCTGCACGGGGGCCGATGGCGCCACCTCTGGCAAGCTTCTCGTTAGTTGGGGGTGTGGCTCATAAATAATTTTGGGATTCCAGCTAGGTGACAGCTTTGGCTCAGTTTCCTGCAATAACGAAATAAAAATTACTACATTAAATACTTTAAGTATACTGGATTTCAAAACATAAAAATCAACTTAAAACATGCAAATTATATTGCTATATCACCCAATATCTTGTGGCTAAAATGAAGCACAGTACTGAGTTTGGTAATGAAGGTAAATAATAAAAAAAGACCTTCGTGAGACCACTGTGTATTCCAGCTGCAGCAAGGAATTAACAGTTTCTTAGTTACAAATGATTTTTTTTTTTTTTTTGAGACAGGGTCTTGCTCTGTAGCCCAGGCTGGTCCTGAACTCACTATGGAGACCAGGCTGGCCTTGGACTCACCCAATCCTCCTGTCTCAACCTTCCGAGTGCAAGTGCTGAGATTACAGGCATGTGACACTACGCCTGGCTTATGTGGTGCAGGGAATCAAACTTGGGTACTTAGCACTTGCTAAGCAAGCGCTTTAACCACTGAGCCATTCCACCAGCCCCAAAAGGTTTTTTTTTTAAAGATATGATTTGTAAGATAAAATTTCAACAATATATTTATTATGTAAAGTAAATCTATGTAAACCTTAAATTTTGTGCTTATGCATATCAATAAAATGGGGGGAAAGGGAAAAAAAAGTAAATCTAAACACTGCTTACTTTCCTGATTTTACTGTAAAAGGACAATTTGATGTTAAAACACCATTTTGTCCCAATACACAGTATCCAACCTCTAGCCAGGTAACAAATGGCAAACTGGGAGAAAAGGCACTGATTATAAATGAATGTTTTCAAATCACCATTACTGGTTATTTGTCTGATTCCAAAACCAGATGGAGGTTCATTAACACATATATCCCCACAAAATTTAAAGGACTTCATTTAAATTGAACCTTCTGAATATCCATGATCATGTTTGGGGTGTTTTGTTTTCCTTACCACTGGTGCAGTTGAACACACTGGAGAAGATTTTGCTGATGCAGAAAACTCATCCCAGAAGAGAGAGACTCCAGAGAGCTGAAGTAATTTGTGAGCAAACGCTGTGGGTTGGTGGACATTAATTCCTGAGGACTCATCAGCAGTTTCATCACAGTAGACAGTTCTGAAGTAAAAATAAAAAAAGCATTTGCACAAAACTCCTAGGAAAATCTACTTGTGAAGATGACCGACTGAGAGTTTTTAAGTTAAAGGGATTTCTCAGGTGTTAGTCCACCTCTGTAACATGCCTATACCAACAAAGCCCATAACAGAGGTCAGAATCATGGCACATCAATAAATATTTCACGAAGAGACTCTAACCCCAAGAAAAGTCACCTTAGGAGGCTCTCAAAATTAGAGAAAAAATTTAATAACATCTTAAGGTTAGCCTCAAGGAAAAACAATTCCTGCACTCCCTCCCTCACAGAATGTATCTTGGTAACAATAAGATACCAATTGGCTCCAAGTCACAAGTTTGACAGCAAATGACATTTCTTAAATATTTAGTGACCAATTCCCAGTTTAAATAAGAATATAGTTCTAAATGCATGAGTTATTAGATATTATTGTAATAAGTCATATAGGCTAATGCCCCCTAATTTTACAGATCTGTCACAATAACTGTTTGACGAACAGGTGAAAGACAGAAATCATATTTGTTTAAACCTTGGTAAAGATGCCCAGTAGATCCATACACAATGCCTGCTACTTTGCGTGCAAAAATCAGCCCGCTTGTTTCTGTTGGTGGATCACACAGCACTGACACAGCTGAACTGTTACTACCTCACATCAATACCCAGGTGTGTCTATGGAAATACAGCTCCACTTCAGAGCTATTCATATGGGCTCCAAGTGAGGACACACAGAAAGTTAAATACCATACGTAAACCGCTATTTCACATATTAGCCTCAAAATAATCCTCACAAGAGCTTTAAAAGAAACTGCTCTCGTCTATTCTCACTAAAGCAGCACTCAGGTAAGCACAGCATAAAAAAAAGGTCTTGCACAAAATGAAATCTCGTCTTAAAAATGTCATCACTCATATGAAACTCTCCAAAAGCTGTCTTAAATGTAGTACTTGATACGTATTATTTTGTTTTGACATTAACTAAAAAAGAATTTCCTGCTTGAATTCACAATAGTATTATATATAATTATAGCCCAAATGGTACATTTTCAGTAACAAGATTAGAACGTGGCTTGGAGAGCAGCACTGCACTCCAGATTACTCATCATTTTCATTAGAATCATCACCTCTAGTCTCCAAAAGTATCCTGAACATGTATGTGTGAGAGAGGGAGAAGGAGAGAGAGTATGTGTGTGTTTACGGTACCGAAGATGGATCTCAGGACCTCACACATGGTAGGTAGATAAAGTGTTATGGTTTAGATCTAGAATGTCCCCCAAAGCCTCACATACTGAGATGCTCAGGAACAGCTACAGAAGCATGTGCTGTTGAGAGCTGCAGCCTGGTTGGAAGAGACAGATCACTGGGGCAGGACCTGGAAGGGTACACACTAGCTCTGCCCTTTCTCCTCTTGGCATTTTGTCCGCCATGACGTGAAGAGCTTTTCTCCAACTAGACACCACAGTGCATGCTTCCATCATTGCCAACAGCCCATAAGTGGACTGTGACCTTCTGAAACTGAGCTAAAATAAATCTTTCCTCCCTTAACTTGTGGGTGGTAGGGATTACTCACAACATTAAAAAAAATAACTAAAACAGGGGCTGGAGGAATGGCTCAGTGGTCAAGGTGTTCGCCTAGCAAGTGCTAAGTCAAGGGCTAAGTACCTGAGTTCAATTCCCCAGCACCACATAAGCCAGGTGTGGCAGCATATGCCTATAATCCCAGCACTCAGGAGGCTGAGGCGGGAGGACTGTGGTGAGCCCAAGGCCACTATGGGCTCCACAGTGAGTTCAGGACCAATCCTGGGCCGCAGAGTGCGACCCTGTCTCAAAAACAACAAGAAAAATTAACTAAAACAGTAAGTGCTCCTCCATTATGGTTCACCCCCAGCCCAGCATACTGAAAGGTAATGTGGGAGTTAGAATAGGGTTAGCTATTTTCAGATATAAACGTTCTTACCTTTCTATTCGAATTTCAAGTGCAGTTCCGGTTTTGGAATTTTCTGGCACATGTTCAATTCTCAAAACTGTGTCTATGAAAGTGACTTTTACTCTTCTTAGTACTAGGGTAAACAAGTACTCATCAATGGAAGAATCATGTTATACTAAATAAAAGCTTCTAACGAAAGAAATAAATATCAGAACTTTATAAATTGGTAAGCATTTGATAAGAACTTTAAAATATAAACTGACTTTCCTTTAAACTCCTCAAACCTTGGCCTCTGTACTGAACCCTGTGCCTCACTAAGCGCTCTCCCAAGCTGCCTCTCCAGCAGACTTAAGACAGTGACTGACACTGTCGTGGGGACCCTAATCCTGTTGTCCTGAAAGCACTATACACAAAACAAAGAGGCTCCCGAGAAAGAAACAATCAACTACATTTAATACAGCCTTTAAAATAACCTCAATGTTAAAGTTTAAAATGACATCAGTTATTTCTTCAAAATCACTTCAATACAACCACTCGCCATATACAAGGCTCACTAAATAACGATACAGTGTTATTAAATAAAACCCGAAAGTTTGAAAACACTCAGTGTCAAACCTGTCTCAATGGTCTCGGCAAACTTTTCAAGTCCTTCAAAAGGCTGAGATCCTTCGCCTTGCTCATCCGACAGCTTCTGGCCAAGACACTCCTTTGCCAGCTGCATACTGCTGGTCATGAAGCTCGACCAGTACATAGGCTCGGAACCAGTTGCTGCACAACATACATATTAATCCTACATAATTTTTCAAATTACAGTAATACTATTTCTTAACATAATACATTTAAAATAGAATTTTAACATTATCATGTTCTCAGGGAAATAATACTCTGGATACCTTTTTTACTTTGTTTCTTTGTTTGTTTATTTATTTATTTTGAGACAGGGTTTCACTCTGTATCCCGGGCTGGTCCTGAACTCACTATGGAGCCCAAACTTTCCTCGGACTCATGGCAACACTCTTGCCCCAGCCTCCGGAGTGCTGAGATTACAGGAGTGCACCACCACACTTGGTTTATGTGGTGCTCTGGACTTGACCTTGGGTACTTAGTGACTGACTTAGCACTCGCTAGGCAAGCTCTTTAACCGCTGAGCCATTCCTCCAACCCTTGTTTTGTTTTATATTTTATTTTATTTTATTTCTTGGTACTGGAGATTGAACGCAGAGTTTTCACACTGAGCTATACTGCTACCCCTTTCTTTTCTTTTCTTTTTAAAGAATAACAGGTCTTTATTTAGAAACAAAAAATAGAGGGATAAAAGCTACCTGGGAGGAGATCAAGTGGTTTGCCCCACCCCCTTTCAATTTCTGAGACAGGGTCTAAGTTACTAAGTTGCCTAGGCATGACCTTAGAGTCCTTCTGCCTCAGCCTTCCAGTGTACTAGTGTTACAAGAGTACACCATCACACCGGGCTTTTTTTGAGATTTAAATATCACCTCATAATATGTGAAAACAAAAAAACAAAACAGAAAAATTCCAGAGATATCTGACCTCACTGTATATTATTTTTATTAAATATTAATTCATCTATTCATTCAACAAGAATTTAGTAGAAAGCCGGCTTTGATGGCACATGTTGTAAACTCAGAATTGGGAGGCTGAGGCAGGAGAAATGGCAAGAATTTGAGGCCAGCCTGAGCTATAGAGTGAGAGCCTATCTTAAAAATATATATATTTTTTTAGATGTGTGGACTGTTACAAATACTAAAAGCAGAATCAACAAACACTTTTTATAGAGAATTCAGGTAGCAAATATTTTATTTTATTTTATATATTTATTGGCACTGGGAATTGAACCCAGAGCTTTCACACTGAGCTACAGCCCTACTCTTTTCTTTTTTTTTTTTTTTTTTAAGAGTATCAGGTCTTTATTTAGAACCAAACCTTACAGTGGTAAAAGCTATCCGGGAAGGGTCCCAACTGTCTTGTCCCCTTTCATAATTTGAGACAGGGTCTAGTCACTAAGTTGCCTAAGAGTCAATGGCAATGTGTCTTTTGTAGTAACAAAAATTTTTATATTTAAACTTGCTGCATCTTTCGATCACATCTCATAAGTTCTAGATCACAACTACCCAATTCTCTCACAATAGTATAAAAGCAGCAATACAGTAAATCAAACATGACTACTTGCCATCAAACTTTTATTTACAAAAAAAGGTAACAAGCCTGATTTGGTCTACAGGCCATGGTGTGCTAATCCTGCTGCATGGAATAAAAAATAAATTATCAAGTTCTACCCTAAGAGAACCTGCAATATAGCAGATCTTGAAGTAAAAGGCAGCTAAGAAGAATTAACAGGCACTTGCTACCTGTCAATAGAGAACATTACATGGCAAAGCTAAGAAGCCAATTCTTCAAGCTGGGGGCATTAGCAGGCAATCTGGTGGAGGCAGCAGGTGACACAGACTTTGGAAATTAACACAAAGGCAGATAAAATGGAAGAGCATCCTTGGAGGAGGAAACACATAAACCAAGAAAACTCTGTTCCAGACCTTCCTGCCAAAGAAAACTCCATTGTACTTCTTTGAATTATTCAAAACAAATCGATGGGATTGTTACAACTAATACCTGCCAAAATGGAATTTAATGAGACCCTGTCTCGTAATAAAATTTAAGAGGACTGAAACATAACTCAATGGTAGAAAAGCACTTGCCTAGAATAAAGAAACCCTTGGATTCAGCTGGGCATAGTGGTGCACAACTGTAATCCCAGAATTTGGGAGACAGAGGCAGGAGGATCATCCTGAGTTCCTGGCCAGACTGTACTACATAGTGAATTCAGGACCAGCCTGAACTACAGAGACCCTGTCTTAGGAGAAGAAGAAGAAGAAGAAGAAGAAGAAGAAGAAGAAGAAGAAGAAGAACTCAATCTCCAGTACTACAAAAGTCATTCTAGATAACTGGTAACAAATAATTACATAAATCAAATTATCTTTATACTGAAGTACCTGTCAGCAACAACAGCAATGATCATAAAGTCATAATCACACATCTTGCACAGGGCTAAGTCTTAATACTTCATCAAATGAAAATTTCATAAACACAATGCAAGATAATAAATCAAATACTGAATTCAATGCAAATAGAAGCAATTAAAACAGAAACAACACACCTACCTGGGCGTGGTCTAGGTCGGAAGACCATTTCCAACCCTTTCACTTCCAGTGCACAGTTGTCCTGTAGCAAGGAGCCCCACGGAACTGACAGGGAAATCGCCTGAATGAACCCTTCAGTGACCTCTAGTGGCGCGTCTGCTGACTCCATGATTTCATTGAGACACTGAGGAGAAAAACCAAGTTCACTTTGCAGTCACACAAACAAGAAGACTCATTAATTAACTTTTTCCAATATATCACTACACCAACATATGTGTCAAGCACTGGAGATGATGCAGAGACACGACGAAAGTTTGTAATGTGGAATATCAGGAGACATATTGAGTTACAATGTGACCGGCTGCGTAACAGAGACAAGACGGGGCTCTTTGAGCACCAGATAGAACCTAACCTAGAGATGAAGGGCCTGGCGCAAGGGGAAGAGCAACTCTAAGCTGAGACCAGAAAACGGAGAAGGCCCGAGCCAGCCCAGCGGGATGGGCACAGGCAACAGTGCGCAGGCTTCCAGGGCAGCAGAAGTCCCAGCAGCATAAGCACGCACATGTAAGGTGTGGGAGCACCTACGAAAGAAAAGCTGCTTTAGACTTCAGAGCACACATGCCCACGGGAAGAGCTAGGGATAGGGCTGAACCACCGAGGGGATGTGGGACCCCAAGGTCCTGTTAATGCATGCTAATGAGTCGGAAATTTATCTCTGGGAGCAATGTGAAGCCACTGAGGGACCTAGATCAAGGTGGTCACCGCCAGCCTGGGCTACACAGTGAGCTCAGGACCAGCCTGGAACACTGAGTGAGACCCTGTTTCAAAAAAAAAAAAGAAAAGAAAAGAAAAGAAAAGGTTGCCATGAGAAGATTCAAACCTGAAGTAGGCTCTGAGCGCTGCCACAGAGGGTACAGGCAGAAGAAATGCAAGACCTGGGCAGAAAGGTTAGATGTGGTACAGGCTCAGGCTGCCGGTTGGGAAAGGGTGTAACACTGAGGACAGAAGCGGATGACTTCCTGTACTAAGAACTAAACGGCATCACCAGAGTAAAGAAAGAAATGAAAATGACACAGGGGATACTGGCTGGGCAACCGACAATGCTGCCGTTCACTGAGGTGCAGAAACCTAGAGACGCTGGTTAGCAGAAAAACGCATCAGTTCTAGTGTGTCTCTGAGGGAACATCCGGATGATGGAAGTGGTGAGGAGACGCTGGCTTGGCTGCTGCAGGGCTGAGGACAGTCACTGAGGCTAGACACAAAGATGGGCACTATAAAGGCAGAGAGAGAGCTGGAGGAATAGGGAATAGCACAGTGGTTAGAAAGGTTGCTTAGCAAGCGCAAGGCCTTAAAATCGATTCCCCAGCACTACATAAACCAGTGTAGGAAGCATCATAAATGACAATAAAGAAATAGGTGTGTATATGAGATATAAACATTAGACATAAGATATGTGTGTATTAGAGATAGGAAAAGAAGGTATCAGGGATGTGTGTATTAGATAAATAAGCTTTAAAAGTTAGGCCTTGAGAGTAAAATATGTATTAGATAAATAAGTCTTAGAAGTGAGACCTTGGACGCGTGTGAATGGACAACAGAGATAAGGTGATGTTCTTAGAAGTTAGACCCTGGAAGTGTTTGAGTGGACAATGGAGGATAAGGTGATGTAAGGTGGGGAATCCTATAAAAACTCAGTGCTTCTTTCTCCAAGACCATCAACAACCACTGCCCAAGGGAAAAGACTGCCACTCGACATCAGCAGGGACCTCCAGGACGATGGACCCCCGCAGTGTGAGATATTTCAGACTCCTCTCATCAGAAAAGAAGGAGACCAATGTTCTAGTCCTGAGACTGGGGAGAAAAGGTTGTGGGAGGAGTCTGCATTCCCCAACAGATTACAGAGAGCTACTGGACTGTGAGCACACCCTTTGATGTGCCATTGGCACCATCTAGTGGTTAAACTTATACTAACAATATAATTGACATTTGTGCTGATTAAAATCAATATCACTGTGTGAAAGAAATCACACAACCTCTCTCGGTTATCCTTCGCTGCTTGCAACAACCGGGCATGGTGGTACATGCCTGTAATCCTGGCACTTGGGTGGCTGAGGCAAGGAGAGCTGTCCTGAGACAGAAGTCAGCCTAGGCTACATAGTGAGTTCATGACCAATGTGGACTACACAGCAAGACTCTATCTCAAAAATAAATAAAGATTGAGACCAATTGAAGCCACAAATCTAAGGAGAGACAACCTTTGGGAACTTACCTAGAGCACAATGACAGGAGATTTTAGACAGATCCAAAAGAAATACCAACATTTAACAAACAGGTTTAGAGAGAGGTCCTGCAAAGGAAACTAAGGAAAGTATATAGGCAGAACAAAAATCAAAATCTCACATCCCAGAAAATCACGGGTAGGCAATATGAAAAGAGAAGAGTAGTCAGGCCTAACACAACCTATTCTACTATGAAGTCAAAGATCTTTAAACATCTACTAGTCACACTATCTAAAACACTGGTGATCCCATAAGAAGCAACTCAGCACAACAGCAGGGCAAGCCAGGCTGCCAGAGCGAAGACAGCATGGGCGCGAATGAGCAAACACATACAGATTTTACTAGCCAACATATTTTCAAATTCAAACACCAAACAGTAAACGCCAGTTTCTCTGTGTAGAAGGTCCTTCCTAGATGTTAGGGTATCATGTTTCCTTGTCTACACTCTACTGCTCAATAAAGACATCTGGATTATATTCTGTTTAATCTTTGCCAAGTCATCCTTCTCCTTTTTAAAATTTTTTTCTTTTGGTGTGTGTGATGGTGGTATTGGGGATTAAACACAGGGCCTTTCCACTAAGCTACATTCCTAGCCCCTTTTTATTGAGGCAGGCTGGTCTCAAACTTGTGGCCCTTCTGCCTCAACCTCCTAGAGTGCTAGGATTACAGGTCTGTGCCACCAGGCACGGCTTTTCTCCCTTCTTAAATTCTCTGTTATGTACTATAAAATCCTCCAGGTAGAGGCAGCAGTACTTTTCCTGGTCTTTCCTATTTTTACAAAATTTTATATTTTTGACATGACACTCAAATTCAAAGAACAACAACAGCAGTATTTATCAAACATATCTAGAGTACAATTTATGCAGGGCCCTACTGAATTCTAGCCCTAAGTACATTCACCTATGGATACATAAAATACCAAAATGTATGAGGTATTTATATTGTTTCAACAACTGCATGTTAACCATGATCGTAAAAACACCACAATCCAGCAGAAAAATTGTTAACACTTAAACTCTAATGATTACCAGAAGGTACTAATGAATATGGCAGCCTTAGAGCAACCACTAGCTAAAAGGAAAAAAGTGAAGAAATCATTTAAGAAATTAAAATGTCATGCTAGAAAACATTCACTTAATGCAAAAGAAAGCCTAATGGTCACAGGATGTGACCATTTCAAGCATTATGTCAACTTGAAGGAATTAGGTAACGCCCAGTTAATCCACAGGGCAGAGCTTTGGGTGAGAGTGACTGACTCGTGGGCCAGCAAATGAAGAAGACCCACCCTGGATGTGGGTGGCACAACCAAAAGAGCGGGAACTCAAAAGAGGAAGGAAGATTATTACAGCTGCTGCTTCTGGGAGAGCTCCGGCCTTGGCCATCATCTCTGGACATGACTCTTTCCTGTCTTTGCATCACCGGTCTCCATTGCAGATCTGCCCGAATCTTCAGGTCCCCACTCTCACCTCTGGCCACCCAGCTGCAGCACAGGCTCCCACCAACTGTCCTCTGGTCTCAGGCCGGTGTTCTTCCACCTCACACCTGAGCAGCCACGGGACACTGCAGCTCTTGCATCTGCAAGCAGCCATCTGGACTCTCTCTTCACACTTGTAGGCCATGCTAATCCATTCCCATATAACCTCCACTACCTCTTTTACTCCAATACACAGGTTTTTAAAAACATGATCAATTTCAACTGGTATACAACTTTTGTTGCAGAGAAGCAAGAGCATGATTAATAAAATACATAAACAGCAACTGAATTTGGCAGAAGTGTACTGAAGTCAATGGAAAAAGATAAAATGTTAAATTTCTAACTACTAATGAGCTTGTTGGGCATTTTCAGATGAATAAATGTATGACCCTACAGAATGTATGACCCTAAGACCCTACAGAATGAAAAAAGTTGTATTTTTATGTCAAAAGTTGTAACACAAAAGTTATCCTCTTTGGCTACTTAAACTTCTAATAAAATTCAGTTCATTTAAAAATGTACAAGGACTATGTAGATTTTTAAGTTTTTTGAGATAATTGACCAAACATGTTTGAAGACCTTCCTGTAGAAGACATCATGGATGCCTCAATCTGAAGGCCCACACTCCACCATGAGTGTGTGCTCTGCTCTCCTGCACAAATCTTCCCAATCCTCTTACTGCCTAGTCCCAACTTATTTTTTCCTGTGAGTCAGTGACCCTGTTTATGGGTAGTGTTGGTTAGGGTTCTCTGCTCCCTGAGAAGCCCTCTGGATCCTGTGTGGTGACATGTTTTGTTGGCAAGTCAGCTTCTGGAGGGAATGGAGGCGATGGGACTGCAGTAAAGTTTGCGAGGAAGACTTTAAAGATGTGCAGTCTAGCTTACTAGGTTATGGCTAATTCAAAAATCTACCCCCGAAGCATCACCTTTAGGTTGTATTTTACAAAACTGGAACCACTCTGAAGTACAGGATTTACCAAAGAAAGGGATAATTTCCCTTTGCAACTCAGTTTGAATCCATATGAGTTAGGGACGTGGCCTCAAAAATGGAACCATAGGGGCTGGAGGAATGGCACAGTGGGTTAAAGCACTTGCCTTGCAAGCACAAGGTCCTGAGTTCAATGCCGCAGTACCACAAAAGCTGGGCATGGTGGCACATGCCTGTAATCCCAGCACTTGGGAGGCTGAGGCAGGATAACTGCCATGAGTACAAAGCCAGCCTGGGCTCGATAGTGAGTTCAGGACCAGCCTGGGCTACAGAGCAAGACCCTGTTTCAAAAAAAAAAAAAAAAAGGGAAGAGAAAAATGGAACCTTAAATTTTAATGTAATTCTCCAACTTGTTTCATTTTATAATAAAGAAGAGAAATAAATAGAAGTCCCCTATGTCTAGATTTTTATGACATTATATCAAGATCCAAAATTATATGGATTCTGTATAATCTGTTATACTCATGTTCCTTTATAACCAGTAAAACCCAAATATTGCATTATATTCCTGACAACTACAAATGTGTCCTTTTACAAGACTGCTGTTCCCAGTTAGTACAGTATCAGACTCTGCCTTAAGTTTCAGTGGGCTCAGTACCCCAGAACCAGCTGGTGGACAAACATCTTTTCCCACAACAATACAAGGCCCAGAAATTCTCTTTGCTGTCTAATCCACTGCTGTTAGGGGCTAATAGCTGTTTGCCCATGCTCTCTCTTCCGGACAATTAAAGAATGGTGATTCTTCAAAAGCAACAGAGCCTCATCTTTCTACATCTCCTTTTGAACGGCAAGCAGGAACTTTTAGTCCTGGCCAGGCAGGGTCAACACCCTCTCTCAGCCCGATGCGTCTGCAAGAAGACAGACCATCTGCAGTGTTTGGCCTGGAGTGTCCCCCAGAGCCTCATGTTCCTATGGATACTGTGTCGGGTTGGGAGGCAGGGCCTGTCTGGAAGGGGCCAGTGTTTGGACTTGACTTGGAGGGGCATGTGCTGGTTCCACCCATCCTCCCAGACTGCTCTGTTCCACCATGTTGTAAGGATCTCTGCCACTGGAGCTCTGTCTCTGTCCCTGACCCAATTCTAGACCTACCATGTGATTCCACCATTTTCCAGCCACCCATTTGTGAATGGACTGTGACCTTCTGAAACTGTAAGCTACAATAAATCTTTCCTCCCTGAGTTGTGGATGTCGGTATTGAGTCACAGCAATGAAAATGTACCTAAGACACTGGCGCTTCTGCAACTCTTAAGAATACGGGAGGTCCCCAAGTCTGGATGGGAGAGGGAACTCAACAGGATAGGGACAGTTAGAAATCAAGATAGGCAGGAAGGAGACAAGGAAAATCCTAATTTTAAAAACTGTACTTTGAAGAAGACTGCAATTCCAGCCCCAATCAAAGTCACCCACAGATGTCCCTGGGTTCATGCTTTTCTTCTGGCTCATACCCAAATTCCTTAAAGATACATTAAGAACTAATATAGCTGATAACATAAAGGTCAGGAATCTGATTCTAAGCAGATTCAGAAATCTCAAAGAATATTTCTGGGCAAATATCATAGCTCATCCACCTTAAAAAAAGAAAGGAAACTATAGACTAGAAAGAAGAACAGAAGAGGCTCTGCCCTTCTTCTATTAAATGGGCCGTTCCTTCACCTGTAAAAGGACTCATTCCATTTTTAAATAGGAGTGGCACCAATCCTCAATTTTCAGTAGAATTCACAAATTCCACAGGTTTTCTTTTCACCCCTGCCAAAAGACATCAACACTACCAGCTCCAGAATACTGCAGGCCCACCGTGAATACTCTTCTTTCCTAAACAAATCTCTCCCGGTCCTCTTTAAAAATAAATAATTTTTTTTAAAAAAACAAAAATATAGTGGGGCTGAAGGAATGGCACAGTGGTTAAAGTGCTTGCCTTGCAAGCATGAGGCCCTGAGTTTGATTCCTCAGCACCACATAAGCCAGGAGTGGTGGCACACACCTGTAATCCCAGCACTCAGGAGGTTGAGGCAGGGGAATTGCCATGAATCCAAGGCCAGTCAGACTACACAGTGTCAGGAACAGCCTGGACTACAGAGTGAAACCTTGTCTCAAAAAATAAATACATAATGAAATAAAACATAGCATATGCTCAGTTCCTAGCTCAGTTACTTAACTATCTGGGTGGGTCTGGACAACTTCTTAATTTCTGACACTCAATTTCCTCATTCATAAAATTGGGACAGTACCTACTTCACAGGGTGGTTATGACTGTAAATGGCACAATACACATAAAGCTACAACACGTATAAACATAGTTCCTGGTAACCAATGAACATAATACCAACTATCATTCATGATTTCCCACAGTACCTGTCTAGTCCAATGGGAAGCTCTATTAGGGATTCAAGGTCTGCTTGATAACAAACAAAAGCAAACATTAAGTTATACATTTCCTTTAATATGTAATTCCTTACAATTAACTACGATAATATATCCTTACTAGCTTAAGTCAAGGCATCAGAATTAAAGTTCAGATGAAACAGATAAAAATTTTTAAGAGAGACTGGGCCGTAGTTCAGGGTTTAAAGTGCTTGCCCAGCAAAGACAAGGTCCTAGGTTAATTTCCCCAGCATTATACGAACTGAGAGTGGTAGGGCATTCCCAGCACTCTGGAGGCTGATGCAGGATGATTGCCCAGATTTCAAGGTCAGCCTGAGCTACAAAGTGAGTTCAGGACTACTTTGGACTACAGTGTGAGACCCTGTATCAAAAAAGGAAAAAATGTAAGAACCAATTCACATTTAAGTAATACTTATTGCTGGGAAAACTAGTCAGTCATATGCAGAAGAATGAAACTAAACATACATCTTTTACCATGTATCAAAATCAAATCAAAATGGATCAAAGACCTAAATATTAAAATAGAAACACTTGCTGAAAGATGATAGAGGCTAGAACATAAACAAGCAAAACCTGCTGCTGGAAGATACAAGAGGTGAAACCCTTGATGACACAGGCACAAACAAGGACTTTCCTGGGGCCTAGGAAATGGTATGGAGGTTAAGGAACTGGCCTAGCGAGTGCAGAGGCCCTGGGATCAACTGTACAGCTCTACACACACTATGATTGTGCACACCTGTATTCCCAGCCCTCAGGAGACTCACTGCAGTGAGTTTCAGGCCAACTTGAGATACACAGTGAGTCCAGGACTGGACTACAGAGCAAGATCCCATCTCAAAAAAAAAAAAGGTTTACAATTTGAGTACCATATTGTTACCTCTAGAAAGGATGAGACTACACACTATTCTTTTATTTACTGTATTTTTTATCAGTGCCAATTAATTTTACAAAATATCAGGTTTCCATGTGGTATTTTCATACGTGCATGTATTTTGATCTATCCACGCTCCTGGCTACCCGATCATGCCCACCGCCCCCCCCCCCCTTACTCTCTTCCTTCTGTCCAATAGTCCCCCTTCTACTTCCATGCCATCTTTTGGATTCCACACATTGGGGAAAATGTGACTCTCATCCAAGGCTGACTTACTCACTCAGCTTACTATGATGATCTCTAGTTGCATCCGTTTTCCTGCAAATGACACACTTTCATTTTCTGTAGTTGAATATTACTGTATTGTGTGCACACAGATCCCAATTTCTTTATCCGGTCATCTGCTCATAAGCACTCAGGCTAGTCTCCTATCCCGGCTACTGTGAACTGCGCCAGAGTACACACAGTATGCAAGCACCCCCAGGGCACGCCAACTTCAGTCCCTCTGGGTGTGCACCTGTGAGTAGGCCAGCTGCCTCGTGTGACAGGTGTGTTGTGTTTCCAGGAACCTCGGTCCTGATTTCCATCGTGGCGGTATTCATTTTTATCCTCATCACCTGCATCCTCGCCAGTATTTATTGTTTTTTGGGTTCTTCATGGCAGTCACTGATTGGGACAAAGCAGATTTTCAGTGGAGTTTTGATTTGCATTTCCTTTGTGGCTAAAGATGTTGAACATTTCTTCATCTACTTATTGGCCGCCTGTACTTGTTCTTTCAATTCATTTGCCCATTTACTGATTAGGATACACGATTTGTTGGTGTTAAGTTTTCCAGTTCTTTATATATCCTAGATATTAATCCTCTGTTGGGTGAGTAGCTGACAAAGATTCTCTTCCATTCTGTAGGCTGTTTCTTCACTATTTCCTTTACTGTGCAGGAACCTTGTAATCTGATGTAGACCTATTTGGTGATTCTTGGTATCATTTCCTGTGCTACTAGAGTGCTACTTTGGGAAGTCTTTGTGTGTCCCTGTGGCTTCAAGTGTTTCCACATGTCTTCTTCCAGCAATCTCAAAGTTTCAGGTCTTGTACTTAGGTGTTAGGTCTATTTTAAACTGATTTTTGTATAGTACAAAGAACTCATTTCAATCTTCTACATACTATTATGTAGTTTCCCTAGCATCTGTTGAAGAGGCTTTGATTTTGTTTGGTTTGAGACAGCGTCTTACACAGTAGCCCAGGCTGGCCCTAGGCTCCTCTCTGTCCTCCCATCTTGGGCCACGTGCCACCGTGCCTTGCTCTGACTCTTTGACATATTTTTGGTTCCTTTGTCAAAAATAAGATAGCTGTATTTCCTTCAGTTTCTGTCTGTGTCCTCTATTCTACCCCATTGCCTATTTCTGTGCCAGTACTATGCTGTTTTTGTTATTCTGGCTTTACAGTGTAATTTGAAATTGGGTATTGTGACGCCTCTGGCCTAGCTCTTTTTGTTTAACACTGCTTCAGCTAGTCAGGGTCCTTTGTGCTTCCAAATAAATTTTATCACTTTTTCTTTTTCTTTTTCTTTTCTGACACAGTCTTACTCTAAAGTCCAGGCTGGTCCTGAATTGACTATGTAGCCCAGGCTGGCCTTGGACTCATCACAATCCTCCTGCCTCAGCTTCCCAAGTGTTGGGATTACACGTGTGCAACACCATGCCCAAATTATGTGGTGCTGGGGAATTAAAATCACGGCCTTGCACTTGCTAGCACAGTGCTTTAACTGTGCTTTCCTCCAGCCTCAATACTTTTTCTATTTCTCTGAAAAATGTGTCTGGAATTTTGATGGGAATTGCATTGAACCTGTGGACTGCCTTTAGGTAATATGGCCATTTTAACAATATTAATTTTGCCATTCTATAAACATGGAGGGTCATCCCATCTTCTGTGTCTTCTTCCATTTCTTCAGTGTCCTATAAATTTTTGCTGTTGAGGTCTTTCACCCCCTTGGTCAGGTTGACCCCTAACATTTGTTCTTAAATTATTGTGAATAGAATTTATCCTAACTTCTTTGTCAGATAGTTCATTCTTGGTTTGTAGAAAAATCTGTTAAAATTTTATGTTGACTTTGTATCCTGAAGGACTAAAATTTCTTACTTTATATATTTCTTTCCCGTTTGAATATGTTTTGTAATGAGCACACATTAACTTTATAATTAAAATGAATAATTAATTATGCCTGTGTTTTAAGACCACCCCCAGCTTGCAACCTAACCTATCTTTTTTCTTTTCCTTTTATTTTTTAATGTCCCCCAAAAGCCTCATGTGTTCAGATGTTGTGGAATACCCACTGAGCTATATGCTGTTAAAATGTGGGGGCCGTGGTCAGAAGAACAGAATACTGAGGCTTGACCCAAAAGGGGCAGATCCACGGGATCTGGAAAAGGTGTACGCTAGCCCCTTCCTCACCCACCTGCCTTCTGTCTGCTGTGTCGTGGAGGATGGAACCTGGAAAGGTGTACACTAGCTCCTTCCTTCCTTGCCCACCTGGCTTCCTACCCGCCATGCCATGAACAGCTTTCCTCTCACCACACTTCTATCATGGGTTTCCACCACTGCCCACACCCATGAATGCACTGAGACCTTATGAAACTATGAGCTAATAAATCTTTCCTCCCAAGAGCTGTAGATGTTGAGTATTTTGTCCTAGAAAGACAGACAAGTATTATAAAGCAAACTTTTTAAGTTTAGTACTTAGCCATGTACATTGATCACATTACATATTTTATATATAGCCCAAGACAGAGTTCCTCTTCACTCAAAAACATAAGAATAAAAAATGGCAGGATGAACCTATTTTAAAGTGTACAAAAGCAATGACTTGGCCTTTACGACAATGGGGTTCTGCCAACATTAGACAACCATCTAAGAAACTAGATTTACAGAATTCTCAGTCTGCACAAAATTTTCTGTCCCAATTTTGTAGCCACATCATACTTATAATGGGCCAAAAGGTTTTACTGAAGCACTAAAGAGTGATACTAAAAAAAAAAAAAAAAAGTACGAAGCATCATTATTTTGCACACTCATAATTCCAGCAACCTGGGAGGCTGAGGCAGGAAGATCAAAAGTTTAAGGCCTGGCTGGGCAACCCATCTCAAAGTTTTTTAAAAATCTTAAAAATTAAGGGCAGGAAAGTGGCTCAATGGTATAGTGCTTGCCCAGAGTGCACAATGGCTTGCATTCGATCCCCAGGGTAGGGGAAAATAAAGAAGAAAAAGGAAAAACACTGTAAATGTTAAGCAAGTAGTTCTGGATTAAGCAAACGGTCCAAGAGTTTACACTCTACCCCTAAGCTATAAAGTAATTTCCCTAAGTGCAAGATGTTCAAATAGGCTGTACTTACACAGTCTTAAATGCACTTGGATAAAAATCTCCCATTCTTATATCACAAGCACAGGCTTCTACATGTATATGAGTAGAATAAAACTCTTAGTCTACTTGGCCAAATAGATTCCTTGTTTATTTAAGCAAGGTTTTCCTCACTAGTCTACTCAAGTAAAATATTCAATAATAATTTTAAAACTAAAAGTGGAGCCACCGAACTATCCAGCCAATAGATGCCTATTACAGACGCCCTGAGCTTTTCTTCTTCTATTGAAAGTCATTTTTGCACCAAGTACCATGGCGCACACCTGTAACCCCAGCCACTCCAGAGACCAAGGCAGGAGGCCCATGCTCCTGAGCAGCCTCAGCAGCTTAGTGGACCCTGTGTCAGAGCAAAAAAACAAGAAAGGGGGAAGGATGGGGTGGAGAGAGTACCTAAGAGCCAGGGCACACACGTCTCCTCCTAGGCACCCTTGCCTAGGGCACACAAAGCCCAAGGGGGTCTGGCCACTGTGCTGTCAGCTATCAGCAACTTTCAGAAGTAGAGGCAAAAAAAAAAAAAAAAGAATTCACACTACAGTTCCAGTGTGTTCTACCTAGGCCCTCCATTTGTTTTTTACTTGATTTCTTTAATACTGTAATGAAAAAATTAAAGAAAGGTTTAGTTCTGTAGGTGTACATAACTATACTGTATATTTTACATATAGCCCAAGACAGTTCCTCATCACCCAAATCAGAAAAAATTAGTAGGCCACAGGTCGGACACACCCATGCCAAGTTTCTCCTGCACCATCTGGCAAATAATTAGTAATCAACATTTTCTGAACTGAAGATCTTCGTATTATATATACTAATAGAGTATAAGGAGCAAAGCAATTAAAGCAAAGTATTAAATTGAGGGGCTGGGGATATAGCTCAATGGTTAGAGTGTTTGCCTAGCATGAGCAAGGACCTGGGTTCAATCCCCTAGAACTATTAAATTAACTGGGCAAGATGAGACATGCCTGTAAATCCCAGCACTCTGGAGGTTGAAGCAGGGAGACTGCTGTGAGTTTAAGGCCAGCCTGGGCTAAAAAGTGAGTTCAGAACCAGCCTGGGCTACAGAGCAAGACCCTCTCTCTTAAAAAAAAGTTACACTAATATTTAAAATAAACACTGGAACCCTCATTCAGGCTATATATCAATGGGACAGAGAAATAACCAGAAGTTCTCCAACAGGAATGAATTAGAAGTGGTGATTTCAGGGCTGGAGGAATGGCACAGCAAAGTGCTTGCCTTACAAGGGCAAGGAAGGCCCGGAGTTCGATGCCTCAGCACCACATAAAGCTGAGCATGGTGGAGCCCACATATGATCACAGCACTCAGGAGGCTGAGGTAGGCCCTTGGTCCTGAGTTTACCAAGCCCAGCCTGGGCTACGGCGTGAGACCCTGTTTTAAAACAAGAAAAAAAAAGTGGTGATCTCAGTTTGACATCCCATTTCAGCACATCGACACTTACTTTAGCATACTTTTGACATAATAAAAAACAGATCTTTAAACACTGAAATCTTTGTAAAGAGATAGTGACAATAACTTTCAGTTTTCTGGTTTCTCTTATGACCAAGTTGAGCTTAGAGTTAAGCAGCTTCCTCTCACACATGACAAAGTTCTAAAAATGTAAACCATTTATATGATGACAAATCGCTATACTAGGCATGATACTGAGCAGGTATTTTCCAAACCAACAAAATACGTGTAGTCTTTTCAAAGTAAAGTACCATTTTAATTATGAGTAAGTATCTGCTTTTCAGGAAATACACTATTGAGAGGACATATTTTAAGCAATATTTGGGGATGTTTCCATTTTTCCATTGACTTTGTTACAGAAAATAGCTACTTTTTAAGAAGGTTATCTTAAAGGAATTACCTACACACATTACAAAAAGTTTAAAAACATGAAGACTACCCCGACCAATCTAAAAGTCTTCTGAACAAAGATTCTGGGGGAAATAAGGTTTTAAATCTTGGTATTCTGCATACATATAAATGCAATACCTTACATATAATTAATTAGCAAGAATAACTGATTGACATTAAGGAAGAAAATGCTACCAATTATTCTCTTTCTCTCTCTCTCTCTCCCCTCCCCCCACTTTGGGAGCTGTTGTTGTTGAGACAAGGTCTCACTCTGTAGCCCAGGCTGGTCCTGAACTCACTGTGGAGCCCAGGCTGGCCTAACACTCACATTAATCTGCCTGCTTCAGCCTCCAGAGTGATAGGGTTACAGACATGCACCATCGTGTCCAGCTAACATGGTGCTAGGGGATCTAACTTGGGGCTTTGCACTTGCTAAGCAAGCGCTCTAACCAGAGTTATTCCCTTAGCCTCTGCCAATTTCAACAAATTCCTGTGCATAGTCCACAGCCACGAAGAACTGAAGAAGTAGTAATGTGGGCAGTGATGCAATTTTTCCAACAGGATCTTTCAATTTTTGTAGGTTTATTTTTTTAAGTCATGACAGTCATTAAAATCCAGTATCAAAAGTAAATACATTTGGAACCGTAACTTTTCAGTTATATATAAATGTCACATCAAAATTTACCTTGGTCATCAACACAGTATACTCATTTTAGTTGACATAATTTCCATGCTTTCATCAATAACAAAGAATCCTCATGTTTAGTCATAAATTATTTTACTAAAGATCCTGAAATCACAGTAAGATTCATATATCATCACTTCTGATTTCCCACAAGGATGAAATAAAACTACACAAATCAAAAAGATAAAGCAAAGCCTAATATAAATAAATGCTTACTGAAAAATAACTGCCCCCTCTTGGTCTTAAACTATGGGGTGCAACAGAAAAAACACAGGCTTAAGTGTTATAGTATGAGTCTGGGCTCTATAGGTATACTTTTGTAACTTTATAGGTGTGCTTTTGGGATTCTATGGGTATTCTTTTGGGGCTCTATAGGTCTACTTTTGTAACTTTATAGGTATGCTTTCATAATTTTGTGGTTTCTGTAACCTCATATTAGTGTTAATTTTCTACAATACTTGGATGATTCTACTTTGTTAAAACTGTGTGATTAAGCTGTTTTCTGTTAAACTGATTGAATTGTTAATTGCCCCATTCCTGTCACAAATTTGTAACAAGCTCATCAGAAATAATGATGTAAAATCACTACACCTGTACCCCATAAGCGCCTATAAGAACCCTCTGTTTAGCTTGCTAGGTGCTGTTCTCCAAAGACACACATGGAGTCTGGGGGTACCCTGGCCACTGGTTGCAATAATATCCTGGCTGTAATAAAGGATCCTTATTTTGCTTTTTACTCTAATTGGCGTTTGACGGTCTTTTGGTTTTGATCTGTAACATTAGGAATTATACAGATTTTTCTCATTGTAATACCCACTGTGCAATTTGAGTCAAATTATTTAATTCCATCTATAAAACAGAAATAGTATAAAACAGAAATAATGCCTATCTTTTCAGGTTAATGTGAACTCATTAAGGAATAACACACAGAGGGCTGGGGGCACAGGGCACTGAGTTCAATTCCCTAGCACCACATAAGCTGTGTGTGGTGGTGTATGCCTGTAATTCCAGCACAAGGAAGGCTGTGGCAAGAGGACTGTCATAGGGTTGAGGCCAGCCTGGGCTGCAGAGTGAGTTCAGGAACAACCTGGACTATATAGTCGAGATCCTATCTTTAAAAAAAAAAAGAAAAGAAAAAGGAAAGATGCACAGAAAGTCACTCTCCCTACAAAGCATACTCAACGAATGTCCAGGGATAGGCATAGATAGCTCAGTGACAGAGTGCTTGCCTAGTATGTGCAAGGCCCTTGGTTTGATCCTCAAGTGTGGGGGGTGGTGGGAGAGGGTAACTACCTCCAAGGTAGTCCATTCATAACTGCACCAAAAGCAAAGCCTTGTGGGCTGCTGAATTCAAAAATCTCTGGGCTGGAGAAATGGCTCAGCAATTAAAGTGCTTGCCTAGCAAGCGCTAAGGACCCAATTGATTCCTCAGCACCACTAAGCTGGGAGTGGCACGCCTGTAATCCCAGCACTCGGGAAGCTGAGACAGGAGGATTGTGGTGAGGCCCAAGGTCAGCCTGGGCTACAAAGTGACACACACACACACACACACACACACACACACATCTTCTAGTAAGAATTACACCTATACAATCTCCTGATCTAGTACGTGGCATAGAGTATACGCCATTTATGTTTACTAAACTCAAGTGATTACTATATCTACTCTCATGGGGCTAGTTCTGGCAGCCTGGACTACTCTTAACGTCGGACTGGCTACTGAAACTAGGGCTTTTTCAACTCTCCTTAATTTAAATCATTTGCTCATTGATGCAATAAATTCATACTCCCTAGCACAGATAAATACAGTCGCAACAAAGCACACCATAATTTAAAGATTTTCTTTGGCAAAGGAAGGTGCCATTCCACTTTTGCCAAGCAAAAAGCCGAACAGACCGTAGGTAAAATACTATGTCCTCAATTCACACAGGCAGATGCAATCGCATATGGTGAGTCGAAATATAACATCAGGCGCCTGTAAGACACGGTGAGTCAACTCACAGCCTCTGGATGACAAGCAGAAAAAAGGCTTTAAAACGCCTGAAAATCGCAGCTTCAGCAATTTTGCAACACCTGCGTTTACGGTATCACGTGAAGCGAAGAGGCGAAACTGAACAGCACTCCTAGGAGGACCACGCAACCACTCACAGGCCGGGAACAGACAAACTGCCCTGTAAACATATAATCAAACCAGGCAGGCAATCCGGCAGAGGAGGCCTTCACCTAACCTCCTTCCAAATGGCAAACGCGGCGAGCAATCAGCAACCCAAAATCAGTAACGAGATATCGACATCCCAGTGGTCCTCTTCATCTTGACCCTTTCCGAATGCCATTAATGAGACAGGGCTGGGGTGACACGGAACGCCGCGACTCCTACATCCCAAGGGACAGGACGAGCCACTCTCCTTCCTGAGCCCTTTCAGCCCGCTTCACAGACCCGGAGCACGGCCTCCATTATTCCCACAGCAGTTAAGTTGCCGGCACACGTGATTTGGGGGAGCAAACTTGGCCGGACGCAGATTACACGCCACTCTCACACCTGTCCCCGAGCCCAGCCACGCTTGGACCAAACAATTCCCGAGAAGAGGGGGAACGTCACCAGTCCGGGACGACTCCGTCCAAATCGCCCTCAAGGAGAAGAGCGAATCCCGCCCCGCCGGCATCTCTTACCCATTTGTCCAGGGGAACCTGGGCGAGCGAGCCGGTGCCCTGATACAGGTCCAGGCTGAGCTGCTCCAGGCTCAGCTTCTCCTGCAGGAAGTGGCCGAGGTACCTCTGCAGGAGGTACCGACAGGCCCTCTTCTTGATGGACTCGGAAAATGGCCAAGGCATGGTGAGGGCTGGAAGCTGGGGCCTCGGCGTCGCCAGGCCGCGGGGAGGCTACGACCAGGGCGGCCCCTGCATGCTGGCTGGGCGCCGCGGTCCCTCAGGGCGACCCCATCGCCCGCGCCGCACCGCTCGCCCTAGGCCCGGCGGGACGAGGCGCACGGAATCCCCGGCGCTGCCGCTGGGAAGCTTGCGCCGGTCTCAGCCGGCCGGGCAGAGACAGCACGGCGGCGCGGAGCGGGCAGGCAAACACTGAGGCAGGCACCTCCGCCGCCGCCGCCGCGCGACAAATTTGTTGTCATCTACCAGGCGCGCTCCCGGGACCAGCAACGCTCCCGGCGCGTTCGCGAGATCCAGACTTCCTGCGCGCGACCGCCGCGGGGCGGAAGTGACGCAACACTGAAAGCCGGGGAGGCGGGGAAAAGGGTCCGGGCCGAGCAGTTCCGGCGGCGTGGGGGCGGAACGGGGACGGGGGCGGCGCCGCGGGTCGGCTCCGGAGGCCTCCGGAGGGAGGAAGAGCTGGACGATGGGGGCGCGCAGGTGAGCGGTCGCCGAGCGGGCTGCGGAAGGACCGAGCGCATGGCCGCCGAGAGGGCGGGCTGGCGGTCGGGCCCCTTGGGACAGGGACGTGGTCCAGAGGGCGGTGAGGGGGCGACGGGCCGACGGGGCCCGGTATCGGGGCGTACAGAGGTCCGCGTCTGGGCTGCCCGGGGTCCCCCTTGGGGACTGACGTACCGAGCGCTGCCTGCTCCGTGGCACGTCCGTCACGGGCAACCCCGCCAGCCCCCACGTATCGACCGGTGCCCATTGTCAGCAAGTTGTCGGTCCCTCGCTTCAGGCGGTCATTGTTTCCAAAGCTTCCAGCCCCTTCCCTCCGGTGCTTTGTCGTTTGGGGTGCGCGTCTTGCGTCTGTTAGTTCATTCTGGATGTGCTACGCCAACGAGCAGCAAACTTGGGGCTCCGAGGCGTTTGTGAGCGAAATCGCTTTCTCTGATCCTTGCCCAAGCCTCCCGGCCCCGCGGGGACCTCGGAGAAGCGTTTGCACTGTCCTGGGAATCTGCGCAGTCGTATTTCTGCCGTGCAGGTGGCAACTCCTGCAGAGGCGGAGCTGGCTGGTAAGTTAGGCGACCCGGGAAAGGCCCGGGGGCGGAGGTTTCAAGTCTAGACCCTGACACTTAGTAGCCAGGCCCCTTTGAGCCGGCCACAGCCCTCTCCGAGCTTGATTTGACTCTTTGCCACGTGGAAGCGAATCTTACATTCATATCCAAGGATTGTTGGGAAAATTAAGTAATGTGAGTGGAACAGGAAACATACGCCGTTTTAGTTATGGCTGATGGATATGAACGATTTAAAGAGTTAAAAATTTACTGACTTATTATCTGTTTATGAGTGCTACCATGGTCCGCAAGTGTTGGCAGCTACACATCTAGTTCTCCTTTCCATTGTGAAACCTTGAGCCCTACAGTACGTGTAGTTACTGGGGTTGTTGGTGCCCTCGTTGTAGACTTTACCCAATAACTTAAGTCTCCTTGCTTTTCACTCATTCAAAAAGACTCGCTAAGGATCTGTTAAATCAGTCACTGTGGTTAGTACAAACAAAAATCAGGCTGAAGGAAGCTGGGGAGGGAGCTCAGTTGGAGAGCGGGTGCCTAGTCATCAGTACCAGAGAGAGAGAAGCTCTTGAGGACCTCCTGGTTCTAAAGTAGGACAACCGTTCATGTATTGATTGCCTGCCTGATGCCAGGAACTATTCTAAGTGCTGGGGCCTTGGCAGTAAATCGGTTAAATCACCATCTTCCCAGAGCTTGTTACGTTTTATTAAAGGGAGGGGGAACAGACAATAATCAAATGAGTTATATACACATGGGATGATAAGGAAATAAGGCAGTTGTTAGAGGTGAGATCGTCAGTGCCCCCCAAAAGCTTCTGTGTGAGAGGCCTGGTCCCTAACCTATGGCACTGTGGGGAGACAGTAGAAAATCCCTTCCTGGCAGTAAGTGAGCTACGGGGCACGCTCTTGTAGGAGACATTGGGACCTTGGCCCCTTCCTCTCTCTTTCCTGGCTGCCATAGGGTAAGCAGTTGTCCTTCTGCAGGGGTGTACTACCTCACTGCGTACCCAAAAGCAGAGGCCTAAGTGACCGTGTACTGAAACCTTGAGCCAAAATAAAAATTTTCTTCTTTTAAGTTGTTTATCTCAGGTATTTCGTCAGAGACAGAAGGTTACACACACTGTAAAGGAAATGGAGAGAGAGTAGAGGTTTGTCTGTTGGGTAGAATGGTGAAAGAGTGCCTCTTGAGTTAAGATGTTGTTTTAGCCGGGATCTGGAGAAAGCGAGGAGCAAGGCGTGTGGATGCCTGGTAAGATTCCTGAGAAACAGCAAGTGCTGGTCCTGTGACAGGACACGCTTGGTGAGTTCAGGAAGCGATGGAAGCTGAGGGGCTAGGGAATGGGGGAGAGGTTGTACGGGCCCTATGAGCCCTTAGAAGGAACTGAGCTTTTGCTTTGGGTGAAATAGGTCTGAGGAAAGGAGCAACATAAGCTCGCCTAAGTTTTCACAGGATCGTGCTAACTGCAGTATTGAAAATACCTGGTGTAGGAATTGGAGGGCCAAAGGCAAGCAGTTCAAAGGGTGTTGTAGTAATCCAGACTGCAGTTCAGTAGTTTGGATACAAGTGGCAGCCAGGAAGGTGTCAAGAAGCAGTTGAGTTCTAAATATATTTTGAAAAGAATGTAAGTAATAATAGTAGTATTTGTCATAAAAGGAGTATAAGCAAAGTAGTGTGAAAAGTCAAAAGAAGGGAATATTAGGGCTAGGAGCATAGCTCAGCAATCAGAGTACTTGCCTAGCAGGTTCAAAGCCCTGGGTTCAGCTCCCCAATACCACATAAGCCAGGGGTGGTGTTGTATGTCTGTAATCCCAGCACTAGGGAGGCTGAGGCAGGAGGTCAGCCTGGACTACAGAGCAAGACCCAGCCTCACCAAAGGCATTGTTGGGGGAATGTCATCTGGCCGTGAACTAGACTTTTGACAAGTGGTTGAGACCTGGACTTCTTTCAGGAACTGCTCAGTAAGTGGTTTCCTTTGCAGTACAGAATTACATTCAGGCTGCTTGTAGGATGCCTGCAATTTCAGGTATCAGGAAGCGAAATTAAAATTGAGGACAGTGCAATAACATACTACATTAAAAGTATTGTGTTGTCTTGTACATTTTGTACTTTGTAAGAGATATTCAGCGTAAATGCTAGGCTTAGGGCCTGTCATTCTTACACCTTTAGGTCAGATAGGATTCAGATTCATCCCAAGCCGCAGTGTGTGTTTCATCAAAGGCACGCTTCCACAGGCATTGTGGTGCACGCCTGCAGTCCAGCTACTCAAGAAGCTGAGGTAGGAGGAGTCCCATTCTGGAACCACCCTGGGCAACACAGCAAGACACTGTCTCAAAATAAAAATAAAAAGAGCTAGGAATATAGCGCAGTGGTAGAGCACTTGCCTAGCATGCACTAGTCCTTGCTGGGGTGGAGGAAGGGGAGCGCCAGCACAAAATACCCACACCTAGCATTAACTGAAGAAAATGAAAACAACTAGCCAGCTAAATATTGCCAACTTTTTATAAATTGTGTAAAGGGGTTTGAAGTAACAGGTTCGAAGCTATATGGTTCATGCTAAAATAAATATCCTTCACAGAAGTCCATATAGACATGTGAACTAAAAAGCCAATTAGACATTGACCTTTTTAGGATTTGCACCTGAAGAGCAGGAGTATAATGTCACATACCACATCCCAGGGCTCTTGGAGGAGTCCTACAAGGCGGCGGCGGCAGCAGCTGCCGCCCTGCATAACCTAAAGAGCACTGAACTTGGAGTGAAGCACTTTGTCAGGGTCAGCACTTTTTTCTTTGGATATATTTTTAAATATGTAGCAATTAACATATTTTGAACTTACCACATATCCAGCACCATTCTGAGTAGCCTGTACTCCATTCACACATTTAGTTCTGTCAGTGTCACGTTAAGGCAGATACTATTGTTAGCTTCATTTTAGTGAAAGGCTAAGTCATCCTGCTCTGAGTCGCAGAGCAGCTGACAGAGCTGAGACTACCCTCGCCAGTCACCTTGATAGCCTCTTAAATTCCACATCATACTGGCCGCTTCTTGTTCTTGTTGAGAGGGTTTTCCAGATTGTAATATGTAATATAAGGTACAAATTAAAAAATTATGATTACTTGTAACCCTCAGTTAACTGTTATAAGTTCCAGTTGAAAAGTCTATTCTTTCAAAGTGAGTGTTACGATTTAAAGTAGGTGGACCCTGCCAGTTATATTCAGGACCCAGAAATGACACAGTCAAGGCCGAGGATTAAGACTTTACTGGTGCAATAGCGTGCCAAGGTCTGAAGTGAGATTTCCGCAGTCCTTGAGGAGTGAGGCATCAGTATTCAAGCCTGGCATGGAGGGCGGAGCTGGTAGTGGGGAATAAGGATGTTAGAGGGCTAGTGGGGGCCTCTAAGGCCTTGAGAAACTATCCTATTTGAGCAAGGACTTTGAGAATGTCTATGCCAAGCTAGGGCCTTGAGAACCCCGAAGCCCAGATTGCAAGCCAGACCTTTAGGGGAACTTCGTACCAGTGCTAACAGCTTAATACCATGAGTACGTGCAGTCTCTGTATGCCTCTTGGAGTCTTTCTTGTCACTTTGTATATATACATGTCACCTTGCCCATGCTGTCATCAAAGATCAAGCTGATCTCTGCAGTTTCTCCAGCTCTTTGATGCTGTGGCTCTGTGATGAAACAAAATACAGTCCAATAAACTAAAAAGTAGAGAGCAAGTTGTTCAGCATCAGTGTCTTGGTAACCAGTTTCACAAATCCTTCAAACACACAGTAGCACCAGCAGCCCAGAATTATAGCAGCAGATGGAGAGAGAGATGGATCCTAAATAATTTATGTGTGGTATTTCAAGGAGTCATTTTTGGAAACTTTATAGGAGGTGATGCAATCTACCAGAGTAACTGACAGCAGTTGGAGGGAATTCCAAGTTTTGAAGGTTCTGGCAGCAGAATATTGCTCAGATTCTGGTAGAGAACCAGTGTAGGGTTTGAATGGGAAGCAGTGAGCTTTTCTATTTTATATTTCTTTATTGATTTCATTTATGATAAGAAAGTGCTTTACTTAGATACGATGTCAACTAATCTTAATTTCTTAGAGGGTTATATAATAACAAAAGTAATTTCTGAATTCTTTTTAAGCATTCAGTGTTTGGAAGTATTTTTAGAATCTTATTTACAATTGCTTGCTTTAAAGTAAATGTTTGCAGGATTATCCTTTTTTATACTTTTTTTAAAACTTCTCAAATTAGCGCCATGTATTTCTTTGTGTCAGAGCTGTCAGAAACCTCTGTGATATATTATAGAAAATAAAAGATTGTGCCAGATTTGAGCTTTGCCTAAATTCTAAATGTTGTTAATCATAATTACTTACCTATTCTCATGTTTATTTTCAAAGTAACTATTTCAAATATAGTAAATTGAAACTTATTTTATTTGAAGCAGATTCTGCCAGTTTTACCTATTGTGATAATGGCCTAACTTCTCTGAGGAAAAAGTTTCTGCTTTCTGAAGCTTGTTCTTTCCAATCTATCACAGAATTGTGATTGCTTTTTCTTACTGCAGCCATAATATTTTTGTTTTACTATAGGCAAGTTAGATCACAAAAAACATTAAAATTACTAGTAATTACCTTAACTTTAAACAAAGACCAATGGTATAAATGAGGCTGAAAAAGTTAGAAAAAATGTAAAGAGTCCCTAGTGCAGTACCAGCCTTCTGCTTCCACCTTCTATTAACTTGATTCTTCCAAACACAGTGCCTAAAATTCCATCCCTAAGTCCCTAAAACAACTGTTAAATCAAAATCCAGCTCGCCTCTCTTGGTGGAAGCACTTAGCACTCTGTCAGATTGAGCCACCCTGCCCCTGTCCCCCGTGCCCTCTGCAGTTTCCTTGAAGTTTAGTTAGGCTGCTCTCTCTACTGGTCTTTCCATACTCTGTTCATCTTTACCCTTTGCTCCCCAGGAAGACTCCTTCACAACTCTTTAAGACCTTTCTTTATCAGACCCAGTCCTGACCAGTTTTGAGTCAGACACCACCATAACTGACAGCAGCATCATAAAACTGTCGGGTTCTTAGAATAGCAGCGACGTTCCTGTCCACTTCGGTTGTTTTATAGATGAGAGTACCATGAACGCAGTAAAGTTCTGTGGCTGCTCAAGTTCCTGCAAGTTTAATGACAGTGTTGCAGTAGGACCACGGCATGTCATTGTTTCCTATAATTACCAGCCATTCACAGTTAAATTCTTTTATTTTTGTACTGAGGAGGGAACCCAGAGCCTTTGCACTGAGCTGCATCCCATTTTCTAGTTTTTTTTTTTTTTTTTGAGATAACATCTTGCTAAGCTGTTGAATTGCCCAGTCTAGGCTCAAACTTGCAGTGTTCCTGCCTCAGCCTCTGGAGTACTGTGATTACAGGCATTCCCCACTATACCAGCTAATTAAAGTGTATTGCTTTGGTTGTAATCATTATGTGTCTTTGGCATTAATAGTTGCATAAATATTTCCTGTGCCTGTATTATTCCTAAATTGTGCTTTAGGCAGAATTTCCTCTGAGGACTCAACTATTATGGCAGCCTGACAGCAGCTCTGATGTGCCTGTGTAACTCTAATAGTGATCCCCTCACCGAAACAGGCAGGTGTCCACGTGCTCCGTGGCACAGGCTTCCACGGTTGGACACAGCTGATGTACTGAGAAGATGGGGGAGGACCTGCCCCCTTCTAAGATCTGAGAGGGCGGTGTCCCCGGGGCTTCACACCATTTCCTCTGACCTCTGCCTGACACATTCGTTAAAATCAAACCTGAATGAGACTACAGGTTTAGTATGAGAAGAAGAAAATATGTGTGCATTTCATTTTTACCTTTGGTTTGTGTGTGTTCCCCAAGGTTTCATGTGCTGGAAACTTGGTCCTCAATATGATGTTAAACAGTGGTAGAACATTTTAGGGTTGGGGCAGTTGAAGGTAGGTAGATCACTAGGGCTGCTGCTCTATGAAGGGATTAATCTGGCTCCATTGGAACCGTGGTTCATTCCCACAAGAGCGACATGTTATAATAAAAGCAAAATTAGCAAACCTGTCTCCTGATTCCCTCTGCTTCCTGTCTCACCCATGAAGAGACTTAGCACATGCATTTCCACCATGATGCTGGTCTGCCAGATAGGGCTGCCCTGTCTTGAATCTTCAGCCTGTGAACTAACTAAATCTCCTTTCTTTATAAAGCACTGAGCTGTCAGTGCATTGTTATGGCAACAGAAAATGAACTAACGTACCCATCTGACTGGCTTCGTGTTTCACCTTTTCTGAACTCTTGGGAAGACCTGTTTAGGTAGGTCATGTGCCATCCAGAGTCAAGTTATTGATAGAACTCTTGACCCAAGATAGGCGAAAACCCTTATCGGGTGCAAGATGGTGGCTTTGTTTTAAGTTGCCATCCCAGGAATATTTGCTGTCAGCTGATGCTAGAGCTGGAGGGTAGAAAGCACAGATCTTCCATGGAGGGCAGTGACCTTAGTAGATACTGTGTGCCTCCTCTGAAGAGAGCTCTATAAACTGCCTAAAACCATACATCACTTGTCCAACAGGGTAATTAAAAGTAAATTACTATTTTCCCCAAAAAAGCCATACAAAGAATCTCCCTTGCTACCTCCATACACTTTGCCTGCTGTGGGACATGGGCACTGGGACTGACAAAGTAATAGCCCCTCAGATGCACGCGGGCTCTAGTCACTGGACCCTGGGCGTGTGTTCCCTTAAATGAAAGTGTGAGCTCACAATCTTGGGACAAGACGCTATCCTGGATTTGGTTTAGCTGTGCCCAGTCTCTCAACAGGGTTCCATATGATAAGAGTAGAGAACAGCAGCTGAGGCCCCGGGGCCACATGTTGAGTAATATGTTTTGTGGAAGACAGAAGAAAGAACAAACAAACTCAGAAAAAGTAAAAATGACAAAGAAATGGGTTCTCTGGAGCCTCCGTATGGAACACAGCCCTGCTAACATGTTAATTTCAGACTCCACATCTCCAGAACTGTAAAAAAAGTAAACATGTGCCGCCTGAAGCTTGTGGTAATTTGTCACAGCAGCAAGGGGAAACTAATATGGACACATTTTGATACTCAGTTTCTGTAAGACTTTTTAAAGCTCTTTCTGCATGACAGAAACAGATGTTCGTCATCACCACAAGGTTCTATATTAAACCTTTTTTCTGTGCATGGGGCTTTTGTACTGCTTGTCATTGTGGGCAGATCCCTTAGTCAAGATGCTTCCCATTGCCAGTAAAATAATGGAAATTCATTGGCTGTAGCAACCGAAAAGTGCAAAGGTCAGGACACCAAAATGGACGCTGGCTGCATTTCCCTGCCAGTCTCTTGTCTCTCTTCTCTTCCTGTTTTTAGCATCATCCTTGGACTGCTAGTGTCCCCATCTCAGGGTAACTGCCAGAAACAGCTGGGGCTGTGTGCCGCAACTGAACAATTCTGGACTAAAGTGACCCAGAGGAATCCCTGAATTGGCTAATATAGGGCGATGTGGTAATGGGGCGCTGGAGTCCATCTCAGCCAGATTGCCTTCCTCACAGAGAAAGGGAGTGTTGTAATCCCCTGGGGAAGTCTGGGTGGCAGTGGGTGGAGGAAACAATATCAGTGAATAATCAAGAGTTGGTTACAGCCAAATAAATAATTAATACTTTTAAAATAGCTAAAAAATGTTAGGTGTGTGTGTGCTTTTATAATATTTTAAATTTATGTGTATTATTAAAATGCTGAATTGTATGCATCCATCACAGATGCTTCAGAGAGGGCCTTCCAGGAGTTGACAGTCTCAGGGGAGTTGTCTCTGCTACAGCTGGATGCTGATTGTCTGTGACACCGCAGCCACTGGGTGACCTGCTTTCTGGACCTGTGAGGGCTGCTTCCAGCCTCATATCGGATTCTTTAGAATTCCCCATCATTAAGGCTCTAATTAGACTGAATTAGACCCATGCTAAAAGAAAACTATGAGCCTCTATATTTTCTCATGTAAGCATCTTTCCATATAATTAGTGTTCTGACTCTGTAATTGAGCTACTTAGTTGCAGAAGCTAAGGTGTTTCCATTTTCATCTATAGTAAATCAGTATTAGATTCTAGTTACCTGAAAAATTACTCCAACAATGGTTAATAATTTTATAACTGGCTTGTATTTCTACCACTGACTGATTCTGAAAAGTGCTATAGGACAAGATAAAGCCTCCTTTAAACATTAATTGAGATAGAATTGAGGATTACATATATCTAATATATATTGTGTAGTATTTTGAAATAGCTTTATATAGTTTTTAATAAATTGCCTTTAGCAAATAGTTTTGACTTCTATAATTAATGTGCAGCTGATACACTGCTATAGAGAAACTGTGCATGGGGCTGGGGTCGTACTCAGTGGTTAGAGCACTTGCCTAAGAAGCACATGGCCCTGGATTTGACTTCCCCACAGCACATAAACTGGTCATAGTGGCATATGCCTGTAATCCCAGCATTCAAGAGGCAGGGGTAGGAGGATTTCTGGGAGTTGGAGATCAGCCTGAGCTACGTAGTGAGTTCAGGACCAGCCTAACTACAGAGCAAGACCCTGTCTCAAAAATAAGAAACGCTACCCTTAAGATTGTTGCTGTTACATTTTGTAACAGAAAATGCTATCTTTGTCTTTTCCCTAGTCTTTTTTTAAAATAATTTATCTTACATTGCATGAAATCCATGAATTTATATAGAATTTAAAATTTACCATAACTGAATCTCCTTGAGTTACAGGTAGTACGCAACCTGAAATTAAGTGTCAACCTCACCTTCTGTCCGTGAGCTTCTGGAAATAAGTGGAGTCTTTTTACACATAGAGTAGCCAGCCTGTGTGTTACATAGGGAGACCCTGTCTTGTTAAAAAGTAAATGAGTAAACAGCAAGGTACATGATTCCTTTAGGTAGTCATGACACCGTGGCATGTTGCATTCAGAGCACGTTGGCGTGAGGACTAGTGGCCTGTATTCTGGACCCTCCTCTCTGCCTTGGTTGGCCCTGCAGCAGCTGTATACTTCAGGTTGATGAAAATTATGGAGTCTTAGAGTAATCTGCTTTTTTGGCACATAATGTAATGAAACAGAATAGAGTGGATAAGTGCTTCCTCTGTTACAGGTTCCTCCTGACTTCCTTCTGAGAGGACAGAAGCAACATGTATAAAGAAAAAAAAAAATCCTCAGTCAGGTTAAGTGCATGGAGTAACAATCAGTCATGTCAAAAATAAAACAATTAGTTTTTAAGAAGTAAAGATTTTTGCTGGACCAAGGAAGTAGCTCAGTGGTAGAACACTTGTCTAGCATGAATGGGGCCCTAAATTTGATTCCCGGCACTACCAAACAAACAAACAAAAACACCCTACAACAAAGAGCTGATAACTTTAGAGTAGTAGCTGCACAGCAGAATCCCCCAGAAGCTCTGAGAAACTCCCTGTCTCGGGTATGGCACAATGCATCTTTGTTTGTGTAAGTTCTCCCTGGCAACTCTACACAGTCGCAGAGCCTGAAAACCACCAACTTAAAGAATTTTGAGTATCTCACACACACACACACACACACACACACACACACAAAAAAACCAGCACAAGGGAGTAATTTTTTAAAAAGAATTGGAACACAGGATGTCACTGATGAATGTATAAATACTGTCTGCATTATGAGAAAACAGGGTCTGGTTACTGAGGCTCCTTGTAAGATAAGAGTTTAATCTGGTGGGACCCCACACAAGGGCAAGGGGAAGGCCTGCCCCTTCCCACCCCATCCCACCCCGCCCTTGACCACAGGGCCTTGTAGATGGGATATGACCATCAGTGTGAGTAAACGAAGGCTTCTGGCCCTCAGGACAGCAGGTATTTAATCTGTATTGATGAAACCAACACCACAGCTTCTATATAAATCCTACCAGGTGGGATAAAAAAATAATACCCTATCTAGTTTGCTAATACCCTTTTTTCATTCCAAAGCAATGTCATATTTATTAGCATTTCTCATTTGTATGTTTCAAATTTTAACAATATTTTCTGCCAGGAAAATACTTCTTAACCCCAGGCACAGCCACAAAAGAAATACTAGATCTACATAGCAGCCTGGCAGTAATATGGGATCAAGTTGACATGAGAAATAATAATAATATTTGTGCCAACTCCATTGAGGAGTGAAAAGATGAGTTACAGTAAACAGTTTTAGGACAGTGAGCTATACATTTGTTTAGTTTGGTTTTGGTTTTTTGAGACAGGATCTGTAGTCCAAGCCAGTCTTTATCTCAGTACGTAACCTAGGCTGCCCTCCAACTCTCAGCAATTCTCCTGCCTCAGCCGCCAAGTGCTGGGGTTACAGTCATGTACCACCTCACCCGGCTAATGTGGTACTGGGGAATAGAATTCAGGGTCTTGCACTTGCTAGGCAAGCGAACCTCTAAGCTGAGTCCCCAGCCCTTGGCCACCCGTTTGAAAAATAGAGCTACACAAAATAAATTTTGATAGATCAGAGAGTTAAATATAGATAGAATGAGAATTTGGAAAACGTTCCAGGAATATTTAAAGTACAGCCTTGGTGGGGGAGGGGTTCTTTTAAAAAAAAAACCTCAAATCTAAAAGTCATAAAAACTATAAAGTGGTAATGTGCTTTCGTAGTTAAGGACTTGAACTCTGACTTCAGGCAACTTGAATCCATTTCCATTTCTGCTTTTTATGATTACATGACCTTGGAACTAAAAATATCCTGTATACATATGAACCATGTTTACTCAAGGAAAGACATGGAAATAGTGAGCTCTCATTCTTTCTCTCTCATATTTGGAGAAATTAAGACGTATTGGCAAAAAAAAAAAAGTATTGGCGAGTGTGTTGTCATAGAATGTGTCCCTTCGGTCCTGTTGTGGTAATCAGGACAGCCTTTTCTGAAGGGTGAATTTGCAGTACCTGTTCAGTTATGATGATAATATCCTTTGACTCAGTACTTCTAAATATTCCAGAAAAATCATTACACATTTAAAACTAGGTGTGCACTAGTCTTTACTGAGGCATTAGTCAACATACCTTTAAAAAAAGAGAGAAAAAAACTGTAATAATATAAATGCTTATTGGTATAGAAATCTTTCGGTGGTTTGTGGGAAAGAGATCATTTGTGTTTAAAAATCTATAGGTGTCTATAATTTTACTGTGAAAATTGCTGGAAGTGATTTTAGACAGTATTTTCTCTAAAAACTGATTTCTGTTTTTTATACTTAGCAATTATAAAGCATGGCTATTCCTATCAAAGAATATTTTGAAACTCTTTCTTTATTAAAAAGGTATGCTTTTTGCAGAATAGAAACTGACTTCACGCCCATGGAGCTAGGCAGCACGTCGGGATTTGAAGACAGCTCCGACCTTAATGGCTTTGAAGGAGCCGATGTAAAAGACATGAGGCTGGAAGCAGAAGCAGTTGTGAATGATGTGCTCTTTGCTGTCAACAACATGTTCGTCTCAAAGAGCCTGCGCTGTGCTGATGACGTGGCCTACATCAACGTGGAGACCAAGGAGAGGAACAGATACTGCCTGGAGCTCACAGAAGCGGGACTGAGGGTAATTTGCTCTTCTTCTTAAGGAAAAATATCCATCTTTGCCATTTTTCCCAAAAGAGAGGAGAATGAAGAGTACAGGACTGTGTCCGTTGAAAACGACATTCGGTAGCTTCCACAATTTGTGCAAAGAAAACATTTTTCCTGGATTTTTTGTTATTTTTGAAGTCTTTTGGTCATCACAGGCAAATTAATGGGGGGAGGATGGTGTCAGGGCAGAATGTTCCATGCCCAGACTTCATCTGTGTCCCATTATCCCTTTAATACCAGCATCTCTGTCTTCTGTGAGGTTTTATGAGCAAATTGGCCCTTTCACGTCCTTTAAACCAGAAGCTTAAGTTTTGAGTAATAGAAACACCTAGAGTAACTTTTAAAAAGAAAAAATAGAAGGTGGAGGAATGGCACAGTGGTTGACCCTGAGTTCAGTTCCCCAGCACCACATAAAGCTGGGCATGATGGCACATACCTGTAATCCCAACACTTGGGAGGCTGTGACAGGCAGATTGTCCTGAGTCCAAGGCCAGCCTGGGCTATGGAGCGAGACCCTGTCTCAAAAAAAAAGAAAGAAAGAAAAAGGAAAAAATAACTCTTGTATTATGAAGAACTCACTGAATGAAGGGATGACTATTAGAAAATCATTTTAATATTACTAAATGATTAATCTTCAGACTTAGTCAAAGATTTGAGACTTTCCTGTGTTTCTATATTTGTTAAGGGTTAGGGGCATAACTCAGAAATAAGGCCACTGAGTTTGATTCCCCAGCACCATATGAAAATTAGCTGGGCATGGAGGTACACGCCTGTAATCCCAGCTCTGGAGAGGCTGAGGCCCTGAGCTGAAGGGCAGCCTGGGCTATAGAGCAAGATCCTGTCTCAAAAAAAAAAAAAAAAAAAAAATTGTTCAGAGTAGTAGCACCAAATCGTGAAGTAAGGAGAAAAAAAGAGTAGCACATATCATGTTAAATACATTTAATTCACTGGAGCCTGCGAGATGAACTGCACGTGCTGTGTGTTGCTAGATAGAGGAAAGAGTGGACTGCAGGCTGGCCTCCTGCCCTCCTTGGTTCTCTCACAGTTGCCGCATCAGCATCCGCTTAGCTTGAAGACTAGCGCCTGCGTTTCCTGGTGTTTATGCCCTCCTTGCAGAATCTCCAAGGTGCAGTAGTAAAAGCTGTGGTGTGTCTAACATAGAAATAGATCAGACCTAGAGGTGAAAGACCAAGGTAAACGCATCCTGTTTCCATCGGTTGGTTCAAGATGGGTGCGTGAGGAAGAAGCAGTTCTGGTAGGAGTGGGAACTCATCCACGGGCCAGGGCTCCTGCTGCTTTACAACCTGGAGATAAGGCCCTGGAGGGAATGCGGGACCTTCTGTGAATGGGTGGTGCTGAGAGATCAGAGCGGCTATAAAACGTGGTGCATAATAGGTACTCAGATATTTTTTCAGTCTCACTGATTTCTTATTGAGCAGCCATCCTGTGTCAGCCGCAGAAATCACAACTAAGATGCGATCCCTGTTTACCAGGAGGGTCATGGTCCGACAGGTAGGAGAGGGGCGGGTAGAGCTGCACATTGCTATTCAGCACTGGCATGGGCAGCATGCACCTGAAGAGGTAGGCATGGTTTTCTTAGTGTCTGCTGCTGCTTTTCATTAAAAACAAAACAAAACAAAAAAAAACACTCAACCTCTATTTCCAATATGCATCTTCTGTGGCGTAAATGAAATCTTCAAAATGCAGAGTTTAAGGGCTGGAGGAATGGCTCAGCAGTTAAAGCACTTTCCTCTCAAGGGCTAGATTAAGAGCTAAGTAGCCAAGTTCAATTCCCCAGTACCACATAAGCCAGGCATGGGGGCCCACGCCTATAATCCCAGTACCCCAGAGGCTGAGGCAAGAGGATTGCCATGAGTCCAAGGCCAACCTGGGCTCCATAGTGAGTACAGGACCAGTCTGGGCTACCTTGTCTCAAAAAATAAAAAAATAAAATGTGGAGTTTATACAGGAACTTTATAAGCTTTAGTTAAATCAACAAAAATCATGTTAATTTTGCCCTAAACTATGCTAGTAAATCATGATATATCTCATAAATTTGTCAGAAATAAAATCCTTACTGTGTTTAACGGGAAAAAATATCACAGAGTAAGATTCCCTTTTATGTCATGAGTTGAACATTAGTTCCCTCTAGGGAATTAAGTAAGGTATTGACTGACAATGGCCTGTCACATGACAGATACAAAGCTAAGTAGTTACTGAAACTAGCAAAGTTATTAAAGTAAATATTAAAACTAGGTGATTACTGAAACTGAATTTGTAAGCTAAGCCTAGTGCCATTATCCCAGCAGTCTGGGAGACAAACAACAGGAGGACAACAGGTTTGCGCCCTGTCTGGACAAATTACTGACTTTGCAAGACCCTGCCTCAAAATTAAAAAAAAAAAAAAAAGGACTGAGGATATAGCTTAGTGTAAAAATTCTGGTTTCAATCCCCAGTACCAAAAAAAAGTTTTTTGAGGAATAATTTCTAGAGTTTCTTGTAAAAGTAGTTAAATAAAATACCTAATAATATATTAGCTATTATAGCACCTTAGTGAAGTAGGTTCTCAGTACACGTAGAATTAAGTAGAGTTTAAAAAAATAGAAGATGTTTTGGGATAAGAAAATGAAATCTCATTTTGTCTAACTATTTAAATTCTTTCTCTAGATCCTTCTTCAGAGCTTTTAAATTATGTAGTGATTGTTGTAGGTCAAAAGTAAGAGACCACCAAAAGCCAATCTAAAAGCCCACCATACATCAATTAAGGCGATGTAAGGATCTTTAACAGCCAAAATGGAGACCAGACTGTCTCTTGGACTCTGGGTGAGTCTATAGAGAATAGCCCCAAGCAAATTTTACACAAAGATTATATAGAGGATTTTACATCATTACATACATCATACATAGTGACCAATCATAACCCGACTTTTACAAAATATGTAATTCTCATGAAATCTGTGGCTCTCAGCAGGCTGTCATGGAGGCAAGGGAAGGGGAAGAGTTTAAGCCTTTCTTCTTATCACAAGATTCCAGAGCCATCCTGATAAGTGCTCAGGCAAGGCTCCAAGGCGAGGCAGGTGGGCCCTGGAAGATGAACTCAGAGCAAACTGACTTATACATTTTAACTTACACAGATTCTAACTCACACAGCAAACACATGATCTGAATCGCATCATCACCACAAAATGAAGTCACTTTAGTATATTGGCAGTCTGAGTTATATCGTTTCATAGTTTGGTTACAGAAAGTTACAGAGTTAAAAAAGCATCCCTCATGTTGGATTTTTAGCACACCGTCACAGGGATTGTTTTCCCAGTATTGCTCCTGCATTTTGTTATTGTTTACATAATCACTACGGGTCAGATGAAATGTATGTGTCATGACAGTTGGCTGGGAAATACTTGACACCCCTGTTCCATCTCTTTAGGTGGTCGGGTATGCCTTTGACCAGGTGGATGACCGGCTGCAGACTCCCTCCCATGAAACGGTGTACTCCCTGCTGGACACGCTCAGCCCTGCTTACCGGGAAGCATTCGGAAACGCCCTCCTTCGGAGACTGGAGGCTCTGGAAAGGGAGGGGCAGTCCTGACTCAGCTCTTGCCTGTTAGATGGAGCTGCTGCTGGGACAGAATGTTAGCATAAAACTTGAAATTCTTGCATATGGTCATAGGGCAAAATGCACCTTTGGTTTTGTGTGCTTATCACTTGCTTCACATCTGGGCTTTTGACTCCTAACATCACCTAATAATGAATTATCTTAGTTTCTGATTCATTAAGGGAATTCAGAGGCCATCGCTACATGCCATCATTAAGACATTTAAATCCCTTCATGTAAACTCTGCATTTCAGAACCTACTCAGTATTCCATTCTCTTACTACAGGGCTTTGATGCTGCCAGCACTCTTCTCCATAGGAAAATCTAGATTTGCACAGTAACATAGGAATTAGAATTACCTAACTTCAAACTTGGATTCAGCCTGCTAAATCAGGGGCTTACTACTAGAGTGGACTGACTTTGTAGTGGTGATTTTGGTACTAGCCTTATTGGAAACAAACTCCCAACTCGTTTCCCCTGCACAAATTTTGAAATTCACTGCTTCACTTAATCTTTTAATGCTACAGATATGGATTGATGGAAGTGAATTCCTCACGTATTATTTAACTTGGATTAAGTGAACAGCAGGGACTGACATGGCTCTGTATTCCTTATCTGCATCAGCCAGCCAACTAAGAGGACAAACCGGTAGCAAATGAATGTAATAACCCCCCACTTCCGAGCTAATCTAAGCACATAAGCAAATACAGGAACAGGCTCCATTTTAAACAAAAAGCATCCTCAACGTGTGTGAGTGAAAAGAGCGAAGATTCTGGTTTCCTAGAAACAATATTTTGGCCTGTGTTGATTCTTATCCTGAATGTTTGTTTACATAATGTACAGTATATATTCAGAAAGTATTTTTGCTCCAACATTTCCTTTCTACAACGTAACGCTTTGGTATTCCCTCGGTGCCCACCTCCCGGCAGGCGGCCGTGTTCCGCCCAGTGCTGAGTGTACAGTGTAGTGTGAGTGTGTTGTGGGTTTGAAACCAAAGGACGAATGAGGCATTCAGAGACTTCATATTTGAAAAAGAGATACTCTGTATTTTCTATTTTATTACAAGTACTGATCTTTATAAACTTAATAAAATATACCATGCTGCTGCATGTTTTCAAGCACCTGTTGAACAGTAATAATTGATGACTTGTTTTTTCTTAATAGTCACCAAAAGCAGCTGCAGTAGAAATTCTGCATCCAGACACTTCTTCGTAAATCTGTCATCTACGGGGTTTTCTTTCTTTGTCATTATTTTAAAAATAGAGATTTCTAGGCTTCAAAGATCCCATTAGGGTTGGAGGTGAGACTCAGTGATGAAGGGCTGGCCTAGCATCAGCCAGGCCCTCAGTCAGTCCCCAGAACTGGGAAGGACAAAAAAGATGGTGTTGACTAGAGCAGCTGCATTTCAGTTTGTGTCCCTACTCTGCCCGCTTCCCCCGTGATCTCCCGTTGTGTTGGGTGATGCATGCTTCTCAGCTTTATCCCCAGAGGCATAATCATGTGGGCAGTGAAGTCCGACTGCAAGTGGAACTTCCTCGTGCTTAAATCTCAGGCCAACTGTAAATGATATTTGTAAAGTTTGAATAAAATTTTGTTTAATCATTTTTGAGTTAAGTATGAAGAAAAGCGATTGTATGTTTGAAATTGAAATTGTCCATTTTGTGATAAATGATTGATTCCAAGAACCTCTGTTTCTGTTCCTTGAGTTCTGCATGGTTACATTTTGATTTAGTGTGGAGTGAGCTACTATGAAAGAGGAAGAGAGGGGACATTAATAAATCTCCACAAATTTACATAAGGACGTAGGCATTAAAACCTTCATTTTAACCCATATACCACTCAAAGAATTTAGCCAAATAAAGCCTTGGTTTCACTTCTCAAGGAAAAAAAAAAAGCTCCCTAAATAACAGTCTTGCAAATCAAGAAAAAGAGAAATAATAAAAAATGGAACAGTGAGAAAATATAATCAATTCAAAAATAAATGTCCATTTAACACTTGAAAGATACTAAAGAGGTGTGGGGGTGTAGCCCAGAGGTTTGAGTGCTTACCTAGCATGCTCAAGGCCCTGGGTTCGATTGCCTAGCAGCACATAAAATTAGCCATGCATGAAGGCATATACCTGTAATCCAAGCAGTCAGCAGGTTGAGCCCAGCCTGACCTACATAGTGAAATCGGGATCAGATTGGACCATAGAGGGAGAAGAATGAAAGATAATCCAACCCAAGCAGTAATGAAAGAAAAAAAATAATTAGGCCATTTCACTTTAATTGTGTGAAATCTCTTAAGTGCCAGAATTTAGTGGGGGTGGGAGTACTCTCACATTCTGCTAGACAGTACACCGGTAAAACCTTTCTGAAAATAACTGGTAACAGAGTCTGCAGAGATTTTTCTTTCTTTCTTTCTTTTTTTTTTTTTTTTGATGAGACAGGGTATTTATTACTCTGTAGTCCAGGTTGGTCCCGAACTCACTGTGCAGCCAAGACTAGCCTTGAACTCACAGCAATCTCTTGCCTTAGCCTTCCAAATGCTGGGATATCTGGCACGTGCTACCATTTCTGGTTTATGTGTTGCTGGGGACTCAAACTCAGAGCCTTGTGCTTGCTAAGCAAGCGTCTGGCTGCTGTGCTATTCCTCCAGCCCCCAGGGATAACTTCTGAACTGATGATGTTCTAGCAATATTCCACAGGGAAGTGATTCAATAACAAATTACAAAGATCTCTAATGAAAAATTGACAAAGCTTTAATGAGTGGTAAATTACATCCTTTTGATGGAAGACATGCAATGATTAAGAACTGGGAAAAGTGAAAATGGGGACAAATGCTACATGAAAAAATGAGGATAAAACTTCAAAAATCTTGCAAAACAAGATTAAGATATTTAAAAATCACTAAGTGGTAATATAATTCTCATTTTCTTTATATTTTTCCCCACTTTCTACATTAGCTCACATGTACTAATTAGGGGAAAGGTGGCGCGGGGGGGCATAGGTCTGTGGTAGAGCTCATGCTGAGTATACCTGAGGCCTTAGGCTCAAACCCCAGAAGGAGGAGGAATGCAAAGGGGGTGGGGACTTAAGCCAACTGAAGAACATTTGTCTCCAGCCCCAAGCTGTGCTGAGCTGTACCTGCAGGAAGGCAGTATGACTGTTAACAGTCCGAGGCTCACTTTCCCCCAGCGACGCCCCACCTCCGTCCTCCAGGGTCCGGACCCAGCATGCCTCTTCTCTGGCCCTCTGGGCCGGCCACCTCCTACTGCTCCTGCCACTAGCTTCTGCCATCTCACACTGCATTGTTTTCTCTCCAGTACTCAAAAGCATAAAATGTACTGTTTGAATGTCGAGAGAGAACAGAGAAGGAAAACGGCAGAATTCTCAAAACCTGGTTAGCTGCAAATCGTCTCCCGTCAGCTTCTTGCTCTGCCTGAGGTATGGAATGCAGTACTAAGACCTGAGCATAGTGCGGGACAGGGCCAGGCAGAGGAGAGACTTGTTCAGCAGCCCACCTGTGAGCAGGCCTAACTGCAAGCCTTACATGTTAATAAAAGTCATTGTGTGGGCTGGAGGAATGGCTCAGTGGTTAAAGCACTTGCCTAGCAAGCACTAAGTCAAGCGCTAAGTATCTGAGTTCGATTGCCCAGCACCACAAAAGCAGGGCTGGCTGAGACAGGAGGACTGCCATGAGTCCAAGGCCAGCCTGGGCTCCATAGTAGGTTCAGGACCAGCCTGGGCTACAGAATGAGACCCTGTCTCAAAAAAAAAAAAAAAATCATTGTGTGAACTTTGTGATCCCATATAGCTAAGTTTTGAATGAGGGAAGAAATAACAAAAAATAGTGTGTAATAGAATTAACTGATAGAAATGTTAATATGGATGGGGCCCTGGATTCTATCTCCAGCACTTAAAAAAAAAATGACCTACATACAGATGTATTTCTCTAGAAGTCATGCCTAGGTAACTATGTCAACAATAAGAACAAAAATGAAACCAAACTTAAGTGTTTTATGATACTTGACTAGCAAGTCATTTGACAGAACACTGAAATAACCTCTACTCCAACTTTCGCACTGGTCTTCCCAGAGTGTTTACCTTTAAGCTGACAGTGCTTGCTTGTACTGGAAGCTCACTGGTCCTACATTGAGCTTGGAACATTTCCACCTGTCTAAATAGATTACCAAAACGAAGTCTTTCCCAAAATTACTCTTGTTATTAGTATGCAGTTATAATACATAATAATTACATTCCACTTAAGGAATGGATGCACATACGCATCACTGCTTGATCATTCAAAACAATTTCTTATGACATGCTGCTGAAGTGAGCACGCAAAACCAGTTTTAATGAGGCTCACACGAATAAAAAGAAAAGGGGTAGGAGGCAAAATAATGGAATATACTATTTTGCTTTGGATTTTTTTTATTGTGGTGCTAGAAGCCAGGGCTTCCTGTGTGCTAGGCTCTGACCCCTAAGCTACTGTCCCAGCCCTTAAAAGATAGAATAGAGGGGCTGGAGGAATCACCTAGCAAGCACACGGACCTTCACTGAGTCCAGGAAAATAAAGTTACCATTGGGCAAGCACGAGAGTCCTAGCTCAGTTTTCCTGGGGGCTTTGAGGATCTCCATATGCTGGCCTTATGGTAGCCCTGTGTGGGACTGGGTTTGGGCCCTGGGATGGTACCCAGGATGTTGTGAGTTCAGAAGTGTGATGAGCGAAGAGGAGGGGTCCCAGGACAAAGGGAGGGGAAGGTCCCCAGCCCCCCAGTTATGCTGTCCCTATGGGTCTGGATGTCATATGGGTCTTGGACCGTACCAGCATGCTCAGGAGATGGTACCTCTTACTGAGCTAACATTTGAAACTGTAAGCTTGTGTTAGCCTTATGTAATGAATAAGAAAGTAAAGAAAAAAATCTCTTCAATGGGGTGAAGAGAACATCTGCTTATTATCAAGAATATAAAAACCTGGAGGTGGTGGCACACACTTGTAATTCCAGCACTTGGGAGGCTGAAGCAGGAGGATTTACAGAGTTCAAGGCCAGCCTGGCCTACATAGTGAGCTCAGGACCAGTCTAGACTACAGAGTGAGACTCTGCCTCAAAAAAAAAAAAAATTAGACCCTCCAAAATAAAGGACCAATCAAAAATCAAAAAATGGGAACCTGAAGTGAATATACAGTTCTCAAGAGAAGAAATCCAAATGGCCAATAAATGAAAAAATGTTCAGCATCTTTAGCCATCAGAGAAATGCAAATCAAGACAACACTGAGGCTCCATCTAATGCGAGTTAGAATGGCTGGTATTAAGAACTCAAAAAACAACAAATGATGGTGAGGCCCTGGGGAGAAAGGAACCCTCCTACATTGCTGGTGGGACTGCAAACTGGTACAACCACGATGGAAAGCAATATGGAGATTTCTGAAAAAGCTGAAAATAAATATTCCCTTTTGCACAGAGATACCTCTCCTGGGTATCTTTCCAAAAGAGTTAAAAGCAACATATAACAGAAACACATGTATACCCATGTTTATAGCACCACAGCTAACAACAGCTAAATTGTGGAAGAAGCAGACAATGACTACACAAAACATGGTATATGTGCACAGTGGAGTGTTGCTCTGCCAAAAAGGAGGACAAATTTGAGTCATCTGGAAAAAAAAAAATGGGTGCACCTTGAGACCACGATGCTTAGTGAAATGAATCAGACACAGAAAGTTAAATATAGAATGACTTCTCTTACATGAGAAAGCAAAACCATAAAGAAAGTAAAAGATGTAAGAAGATAGACTTTGTGGAGAGATAAAAGGAATGTGGGGGTGTGAGAAGGTAGGAAGAGGAAAGGGATGTGATATATAAATAAAAAAACTGAAAAAAATAAAATATTGAATTTCACTAGGAAAAAGAAAATCATCTCTGTTTCTCATGTAGCCCCAGGCACCTGTAGCACCCAGGCCTTTCTTCCTAACACTGATCGCCAAAAAATGTCCTTGAACTGCCCCCTGTTCCCCTTCTATTTCCCCTTGGCAGAAACTCTGTGGGTCACTGGGCTCCAACCTGTGATCCTCCTGTCTCAGCCTCCCAGAGTGCTGGGATTACAAACCTGTGTGTCAGACTAGAACCTCCCAATTGCGTGGAGACCCTGGGCCACTTACATTTGTTTTAAAGCAACCAATATTAAAAAAAAAAAAAAAAAGAAACCGGTAAGAGGGGGAAACCTACACGTATACGCATGTGCTAAAACAAAAGTATTTCAATGTAATCAGCCTAGTCTAAAATAACTACCGAATGTACTAAATAGGCCACCACAATCTGTAAGGTCCTGTAATAAAAGACATTGAACATTATTTTTTGATTGGTCGGTTCAATTCTCCATCTGCAGGAATAATCTCATCTGAAACTAATTTTCATTCCTTTGTGACTATTAAGGGGGGGGGTCACAAATGGCGGCAGGTCGCCCCCACTCCACCCCAAGAAGTCTTTCCAGAAGTGCTTGGCGAAACACCTCGAGAGCCAGGGAAGTCCGTGGAACAGGGAGAAACTGGCTGCACAGCATGTACCCCTGGTTGTCCTTCCGGGGTCCCGGACCTAAAAACTCCACGGCAACGGTGTGTCTACCGTAGCAGGTCATCCTGGCACAAAAGGAGAACTTCGTCCCTGTTCTCAAGAGGCCCAGGCTGGGAGGCTTTAACTTTCCAATGGATGTATCAATATTTTTAGTCATCAATGTCAAGTGGACACGGGGACGTCTTTACGGAGTGTTCACAAAGAGCCGAAGGGGGCAGAGATTACCAGGCAAGACCCTGTTGTTCTCGTTGCTAGGCTGGGAAAACGGTTCACGCGAGACCTTTGCCTGGAGCCCACTCTCAGGCCAGCCGGGGCCTGGAGCCCCGCCCCCGCACGCACGGCCCGCCCCCGCACGCACGCCCCGCCCTGCGTCAAGGCCCGCCCCCTCCGGCAGCTGCGCGGGAACAGAGCGAGACCGCCCTCAGTCGGCCCGGCCCCGCCTCCTTAGCAACCGACGGGACTCTTTCACCTTAGCAACCAGCGCAGCTCCCGCCATGGCTAAGGCTGCTTCCCCGGCAGGGAAAATTACACGGACCCAGAGAGTGTTTATAAACCTGCTGGACACCTACAGTAGCAGAAACATCGGGAAGGTGAGTGGCGAGGCCCCGGCGCCGGACCCCATTCCTCAGCGCCGCTGCTCAGCCCGAGCCTGCCGGCCCTCGTGGCGCCCGGCCCGTCCCCCAGAGGGCACCCCGCGTCCGGCACCCGGCAGTGCGCCCGCCTGGCAACTCTGTCTCGGATCTTCCCTTTTAATGTGGGGAAACTGAGGCATAGAAGGGGGAATGGACTTGCCCGGGTCATACAGAGAATGGGGCAGGACCTGGGCTCTTAGCTAGGTCTCCCGCCTTCCAACCATAGACTGGGCCGGGTTTGGTGGCACAGGCCTGTCACCTCAGCAATATGAGATGAGTTTGAGCCTAGCCTGGGCAACGCAGTGACTTAGCAAGACCCTGTTTCAAAATCAAGCCTAAAAAATGGGCTAGAGATGTAGCTAAACATGATCCCAGTACCCAAAAAACTAACTAAATAAATAATTATGTCAGATTAATCCAGACCACTTCTTTATATTACATTTATATTTTCATTTTTCTTTATATTTACATTTTTTCATATTTTTGTGTGTATGTGATCTTTGGGATACTGCAGTATTCACTGTGTTGTTGTGGGAATTCTGGTGACGTGAGTGGCATCACAGCACGCAAACCCTTGCCGTACCGGTGTGCATACCGAGCCCTCAATGACTAGCCACCCTCCACGAGCCGGTTCTTAGCATTTGGGCAATTTCTGTTTTCTGGCAGTTTCTATCCAACTGTGTCATTGGCGCTTCCCTGGAAGAAATTACAGAAGAAGAAGAAGAGGAAGATGAGAGTAAGTCAGGTGCCCTGGACGCCTCCTCTGGGAAACTGAAGGAAGGTACGTTCCAGATCGTGGGCACACTGTCCAAGCCGGACAGCCCCAAGCCCGACTTCGCCACGGAGACATACCCGGTAGGTCCAGGCGGCTTTGTCAGGAGTGGACAGAGGCCAGAGTCCCCTCCCTCTCCAACATCTTCACAGCGTTGTCACTCTTCCCCTCTTGTTCCGCTGTTCTGCAGATGTGCAGAGGAGGGCAGGGCTGGGGGCTCTTGTTCTCTCACGACAAAGATTAACCACTTTAAACTTAATAATCAGAGCAAAGAATTCAAGTTACACAATCTTGAAAAGGATGGGTTGAATTTTGGCTTTCAGACTCTTGTCTATGCTGTGTTTAAAACATCTTCTGGGCTGGAGGAATGGCACAGTGGTTAAAGAGCTTGCCTTCCCAGCACAAGGCTCTGAGTTGATTCCAGTGCCACAGAAAGCTGGGCTTGGTGGCACATGCCTGTAATTCCAGCACTCAGGAGGCTGAGGCAGGGGATTGCTGTGAGTTCTAGGCCAGCCTGGGCTTCAGAATGAGACCTTGTCTCAAAAAAAAAAAAAAAAAAAAAGTAATCCGGCACCTGCATGCACAGACAGACAGACTCCTGGTGTCCTGAGGACTCCACTCATCAGCACCCCCAGTGGTTCATGATGACTCATGGCTCCAGTACACCTGCATGGAGGCTGATGGACTTTCAAAGGCCTCCTTTCCTTCTCCCAGGGGTTCTAATTCTCCCCTTCTCAGCTGTAGTTTAAACCGCATCCACAGCTACACAATGGAGTACTACGCATCTATAAAGACAGATAGGTTGGGTGCTTTTGTAGGTAAATGGAGGCAGCTTGAAACCATCTTGCTCAGTGAAGTGAGCCAGAAGGAAAAGGTTAAATATCGAATGGTTTCTCTAATATGAGGAACCTAGATCACAATTATTTCATGAAACTAATTGAGGGAAACAATGGAAATTGGAGCGGGGGAGCGTAGTGGGAGGGCTGAAGAAGGAGAGGGGAAGGATGTGTAATTTTGCCAAGTTATGTATGTGCACAAAATACTCAAGATCGATGTAAACATTATGTATTGCATCTGTACATATCAGTAAAATGAAGGGAAAAAAACAGCTCCCACAAGTAGTACCTAGAGTCCTTCTGCCATTCTTTATCACTTCTTCCAGGCTGTGTTCACAAACTTCTTTGTCACTGGGAAGCCACACACAGAGAGGTGGAATTTCATTTTAAGTAGCCATCCTGTAAATGGTTTCTGCGGGGCCCTTGCACACAGCGTGGCAAATTTGAAAGGCAGATATCAAGGCTAACTCATTGGCTTCTTGCTGTAAATGGCTGTCACTTTTCTTTCCAGGCCATCTCTCGGGAAGACCTTCTACTGCGCCTGTTGGAGTGCGATGCTATAATTTATAACATCACTGAGAGCTCACAGCAAGTTGAGGAAGCCATATGGGCCGTCTCTGGTCAGTGAGGAGCCTTTGTGTTGGTGCTGGAGATCAAGCCCAGGGCCTTCACACTGAGCTACATCCCCAGCCCAATCTTGTTTTGTTTGTTTGTTTACAGACTAGGTCTCGCTCTGTAGTCCAGGTAGGTCCTGAACTTACTATGTAACCCATGCTGGACTCAAACTCAAGGCAGTCCTCCTGCCTCATCCTCCTGAGTGCTGGGATTACAGGCTTACAGGCATGTACCACCATGTCCAGCTTATATGGTAGTGGAGAATCGAGCCCAGGGCATTGCCCCTGCTAGGCAAGCACTCTAACCACTGTGCTATTCCTCCAGCCCTCCAAGGCCAGGCCAGTTTTCAGTTTTGGTTTTGAGACAAGGTGTTTCTCGCTTAATTACTGATTTGTCTAAGTTGGGATTAAATGTGTGATCCTCCTGCCTCAGCCTCTGCACAGTGCTGGGACTATAGGCTGGTACCATTGTGACCATCAAGATACACTCCTTTATCTCCAGGGACTTCTTTATCTCCCTGGACTTCTCCTGGAGCGAGCCATTGCTCCAACTTCGATGCTGCATTTCCTCCCATGAGCTTTAAAGTACCAAATATTTGTCTGCTTTTCCCTTCGTTCTACTGAAGAATTCTACATGATTAAGAAGATTTTACTTCTCTATTTGGAGAAAAGATATTAACAGAATTATATATGTGAGGTTTTGTGTCAGTTGTTTGCTGCTGGGTATTGCACTGAGCTATATCCCCAGGACTTCTATTTTATTATTCTTTTTTAAGTTTTGAGGTAGGATCTCACCAAGTTGCTAAATTGCCTAGGCTGAGCTTGAACTTGCCATCCTCCTGCCATAGCCTCCCAAAGGGCTGAGATTATAGGCCTCTTCCACCATGCCCAACTTATTATTTTTTAAATAGTGTTTTATAAATTGTTTTCTTAAATATTTCAGGATTACTGTTTTAGAGTTTTCCTTCCTTGATAGAAAAAGACCCTATCTAAAAAAAAAAAATCTCCTATCTTAGGGTTGGAGCATAGCTCAGTGGTTTGCCTGGTCTATGCTAAGCCCTGGGTTCATTTCCCCAGCACCACATTAAAAATAACCCAGGTATTGGGGCTGGAGAAATGGCTCAGTAGTTAAAGCGCTTGCCTAGCAAGCACTAAGCCAAGTGCTAATTACCCAAGTTCAATTCCCAAGCACCACATAAGCCAGGCATGGTGGTGCATGCCTATAATCTCAGCACTGGGCTCGATGGTTAGTTCAGGACCAGCCTGGGCTGCAGAGTGATACCCTGTCTCAATAAATAAATAAATAAATAAATAACCCAGGCATGGTAGCACATGCCTGTAATCCTAGTATGCAGGAGGCTGAGACAGGAAAATTGCCATGAAGTCAGAGGCCAATGTGGGTTACATAGTGAGTTCAGGACCAGCTGGGAACTACAGAGCAAGACCCTGTCTCAAAAAAAAAAAAAAAAAAAAAAAAAAAAAAAAGAATTCTACCTTGTCTTACCTTTCACAGATCCTGTGAAAAGAAGGCAAGATATGGTATAAGAGAAAGAAACAAATTATCAGAAAAGAAAGCTTTTGCATATGTAGGTAAGAGATGTGCTTAGGAGAGCAAGCTGATCGACTTCAAGTCATTATGAACATCATAAATCAAAAAGGGTAACCCAGTTAGAGGGCCTGGAAGTGGGTCAGGTGTCACAAAGTAGGCCGGGCTGAGATGCTCCGCAGAGCAGAGGTTAGAGGAGCAGAACCCAGCCGAGGTAGTCTCTTGTTAGAATAAAAATAGGAGCTGAAGGCAGCGTTGGGGGGAGTATGCAGACATGGTGTTCTGAGACCTAGTTCAGCAGCACTTTCTCGTCCTAGCATAAGAATCCACCCTGTCCAGTTTCATTGTTTTCCTTGTTTAGGAAATCTCACTCACTGGACTAAAAATGCTCCGTGACACTGTGTCTCTCAGAGCTTCTGAAAATTTAATAAAACTTCACTTTAGCTTTTTTTTTTTTTTTTTTTTTTGCAGTGCTGGGATTACTTTTAAAGTCTTCACACTGAGCTACATCCCAGCCCATTTTTAAATTTTCATTTTTGAGGCAGGATATCATGAAGTTGCCCAGGCTGGATTTAAACCTTTAATCTTCCTGGGCTGGAGGAATGGCTCAGTGGTTAAAGTGCTTGCCTAGCAAGTGCTAAGACAAGTGCTAAGTACTAGAGTTCGATTCCCCAGCACCACATAGAGCTGGGTGTGGTGGTACATGCTTGTAACACCAGCACTCGGAAGGCTGAGACAGGAGGATTGCCCTAAATCCAAGGCCAAACTGGGCTCCATGTTGAGCTCAGGACCAGCCTGGGCTACAGAGCGAGACCCTGTCTCAAAAACAAAACAAATAAACCTTTAATCTTCCTGCTTCAGCCTCCTAGAATGCTGGGATTACAGGCCTGCACCAACAGGCCCAGTTTAGCTTAGATATTTTTCTGGAAAATTAATACAACATGCGAAATATTTTAAACCAGGCCCGGTGGCACAGGCCTATAATCCCACTACCCTGGGAGGCTGAGGCGGGAGAATCACAGATTCGATCCCAGTCTTGGCTCCTTAGCCACTTAGTGAGACCCTGTCCCTAAATTAAAATTTAAAAAGGAGGCTGAGGATGTAGCTCAGTGTGAAATTTCTGGGCTTAATCCCTAGCACCAAGAAAAAAAAAAAAAAAAAAGCAGAGAGCAGGCCCAGTGGCATGGGCCTGTAATACCTGTAGTCTGAGAGGCTGAGGCAGGAGAATTACAAGTTTGAGTTCAGACTAGGCAATTTAGCAACCTAACAACTTAGAAGACCCTGTCTCAAATAAATAATAATAAAAAGCTGGAGATGTAGCTTAGAGCAGAGGCCCCGTGTTCAATACCTAGTATAGCAAAAAAAAAAAAAAAAAAAAGGAAAAAGAGAAAGACTGGAAGAGAAAAGAAAAATCTTCTAAAGCTGGGGGCATAGCCCAGTGGTTAAAGCACTTGCCTAGCAAGTGCAAGGCCCTGTGTTCAATTCCCCAGCACCACGTAACTGCACATGGTGGCATATGCCTATAATCCCAGCTCTCGGGAGATGAAGGCAAGACGATTGCTGTAAATTGAAGGCCAGTCTGGGCCACAGAGTGAGACCATGTCTCAGGGAAAAAAAAAAAAAAAGCTTCTAAGTCCTTAGTGCAATCACTTTCCAAACTCACATGGGAAGGTTCAGTGTTTAAAAATATGAGAAACCGGGCTGGAAGAATATCAGAGGTCAAAGTGCTTGCCTAGCAAGCGCAAGGCCCTGAATTTGATTCCCTAGTACCACACACAGCCGGGTGTAGAAGCATATGCCTGTAATCCCAGCACTCAGGAGGCTGAGGCAGGAGCATTGCTTTGAGTGCAAAGGAAGCCTATGCTACTTAATGAGCTCAGGACCAACCTAGGCTACAGAGACCCTGCCTCAAAAAAATTTTTTTAAAAAGGGCTGGAGAAATGGCACAGCGGTCGCCCTCGGCTCGATTCTCCAGCACCACATAAACTGGGCATGGTCGCACACACCTGCAATCCCAGCACTTGGGAGGCTGAGGCAGGAGGGTTGCCTGAGACTAAGGTTAGCCTGGGTTCCAATGTGAGTTCAAGACCAGCCTGGGCTACAGAGTGAGACCCTGTCTCAAAATAAATAAATAGAGAAACCACCTGAGCCCATTGGAGACATTAGTGACATCTTATCTGAAAAAAGAAAAGAAAATTTAGAAAGCGATAAAGATATAGCTTGGGGCAAAGGTCCTGAGCTCTGTCCCCAGTAAAACGACAACAAGTAAGGCACGCTTGCTGCCTTCTTTCTGTCCGTGCTACACACCTGTCCCCACGGTTGGATCAGAAGCAGACACAGGCAGGCATCTGGGACTGGACTGGGTCCCACCATTTCCCCTGTGATTCCGGGTAACTGCCTCACTTCCCCCAGCTGTAGAACAGAGCTAGTACTAGTACCTGTCTTGCAGTGGTGAGAGGGAGGACTTGTTCCAACTCACATCAGCTGAGACCGTTCCTGTCACCAGCCGCCAACTAGGCCACGGCCAGGTGAAGTCCCAAGGCGAAGGGAAGGCAGGGTGAGCAGCCATGGCTGAAACCGACGAATGATCACGCCACGGTTCTGGGAGATGCTTGTTTTTGTCTTATGTTTCTTTGCAGTGCTGAGCACAGGGCCCACACACTGACCTATACCTCCACCCCTTTTTTATTTTGAGACAAGGTCAAAATAAAATTGCCCCAGCTGGGCTTGAATTTGCAATCTTCTTGCCTCAGCCTCCCAGATACCGAAATTAAAAGCCTGCACCACCACACCCAGCATGAATATGTGTTAAAACCTTAATGTATGTGGCAATGGTGGCATATGTCTGTAATCCCAGTACTCTAGGAGGCTGAGGCAAGAGGATCACAAGTTTGATCCCAGCCTGGGCAAACTTAATGAGTTAGCAAGACACTGCCTCAGAATGAAAAATAAAAATGAACTGGGGATATAGCGCAGTGGGAAGGTCCTGAGTTCAAGTGTCTATACTGGAAAAAAATCCAGTAAGGAAGGAAGGAAGGAAGGAAGGAAGGAAGGAAGGAAGGAAGGAAGGGAAAAAGGAAGGAAGGAAGACAGACCCGGGAGGCTGACCCTCACGTGCCATTGGCCTCCTTCTGTTTACATACAAGCTTTCAGACTACTGGCCCCGGCCAGTCCAGGAGCGTCCCAGAGGGCCTGTCCTCCCGCCCAGCGACCTCTCCCATATCACCCTGCGCTCTCATTCAGAGCCAGTGTGAGTTCAGTGCTTTCCTTCTCCCACGCTGTCTTGCCTCTCAGTTCCAGGTGGCATATTCCAGCTTGCTGCCTAGACTGTAGCTGGGAAAGTCGTGTCCTTCCCTGCTAGCACAGTAACAGCTCATGCACATTCCTTCATTGTAGAAGCCCCTGGGTCTCAAGAGTCTGCGTTTAGCCAGGTCTGGTGGCATAGGCCAATAATCCCAGCATCCTAGGAGGCTGACAGGAGGATGGCAGGCTCTGGCCCAGCCTGGGCAACTAAATGACTTAGCAAGAGCCTCTCTCAATTTTTACAAAACTAGACTGGGGGAGATGGGGCATATTTTAGAGATTAGAGTGCTTGCCTAGCATGCGTAAGTCCCCGGGTTTGATTCCCCAGCATCACATAAAAATTAGCTGGGTGGTGTACACCTATAAACATCCCAGCACTTACTAGGCTGAAGCAGGAGGATCACCATGATTTTGAGCCAACCTGGGCTACCTAGTAAACTTAGGACCAGCCTGGGCTATAGAGCAAGACCCGATCTCAAAAAAAAAAAAAAAAAAAAAAAAAAACCAACCAACAACAACAACAAAAACCACACCCTCCAAACTAGGGATGTAGCTGAGTGTGAAAGCCCTAAGCTGGATCCTCGTTACCAAAAAGAGCCCAAGTTTCCCAGCCCAATGCTAGAGGCAAGGAAATGACAAAGAGCTACATGCCTGAGCTTAGCCCAGAAGGGACCAGCAACTGAAGGGAGCATGTGAAGGACTCCTAGCACCACAGGTGCCACCACCCTGGTGTCATGCTGTAACTTGAAGAAGGAACCTCAGGTCCCAAGGTCCCACTGGTAACTAACAGCTCCTGTGGCTTCAAAAGCAAGTTCCACTTGGACCTAAATAACTACTCTGGGGCTGGAGGAATAGCTTGGTGACTGAAGCACTTGCCTAGAAAGCCCAAGGTTCTGTGTTTGATTGTCCAGAACTACACAAGCAGGGTATGGTGGCACACACCATGAGTTCTAGGCTAGCTATGGTAGTCAGCTCAGGACTGGCCTCGACTAGCTTAGGCTAAGTGAATTCAGGACCGACCTGGACTACAGAACATGACTTATCTCAAAAAAAAAGTCTGCCTCTAAAAATAAACAAAACAAAATTTTTAACTGCTTTACCTTTGGTTCTACAGCACTGAATGAAGAAATCAGACATTTTGAAAGGCGAAAGGTGTTTATTTTACTATCCACAGTGATGACCTGGGCACGATCCAAGCCTTTGGACCCGGTGAGTAGAGCACTAGCTCCCTTCACATCACCTTTCACCCTTGGTGTCATATCACCCATGTACCGAGGGGACCCTTGACCATGAGGTGTGTGTGTGTGTGAGTGTTTAAATGAAGTCTGGGGATTGAACACACACAGGGCTTCTGCTCCAAGCTACATCCAAGCTCTCTCTTTATTCTTTACCTGAAGCAGGGTCTTGTCAATCATTGAGTTGCCCCGGTTGGGCTAATACGAGCAGTCCTCCTGTCTCAGGCTCCCACCATCCTGGCATCACAGGCCTGTGCCACTGGGCCTAGCTGAGCTGTGTGTTTTTACACCACTGGGTCCCATTGTCAGGACCCAGTGGACTTCATTGTCTCTAAGGTCACTCAGTTCAAAATGACTCCATGTTGTTTGTTTTTGTTGTTGTTGCTTGTGTGCTTGTTTGGGCTTTTTGTTTGTTTGTTTGTTTTTTGAGACAGAGTCTTGTACTACAGTCCATGTTGGCCTTGAACTCACTGTGTAACTCAGGCTGGCCTTAAGCTCCTGACGGTCCTCCTGACTCAGCTTCCCGAGTGCTGGGATGAGAGGCGTGTGCTACCATGCCCAGCTTATGTGGTTGGTGCTGGGAACTGAACTCAGGAAAGTGAGATAGCTCTAATAGTTCCAAGAGCTCTGCGTTGAGTGCCTTCCCCGGCCCGCACCTGAATCCCGTCTTCCCACATGGGGCTCAGCAAAGGGCCTGTACCACATGGCTGTGACAAGGAAACACAGACCACTGCCATCGTCTTACTGTTGCTTATTCCCCTTCCTGTTACCAGATCACACATGGTACCAGATCACACGCGCTGCCCTGCCCGGGCCTTTGCTCTCTGTGATGCCTTTTCACCCCATAGCTGGGCAATGCTACGGTCTTTGTAAGGACCTCCTGAGAGGCCCTGACGGTCACATGAGCGGTGTCTTACTCACTGTGCAGGGTGACAGTGTGGAAGTGAGTTCAGGAAGGACACCCAGCTGTGATGGCAGCGGTGCTTTCTGACTGCCCCAGTACAAAGCCATCCCCGTGTTCTCATTCTTGAGAGGCTTGTTCAGGGATGGTAACTGTGGGGGTGCGGGAGGAGTGCTTGTTAAGATGGGTGGTTTTTCTTTTTCCCTTTTGGTACTGGGATTTGAATCTAGGACCTCACCCATGTTAGGTCATAGCTCTACCATTAGCTGCATCCCCAGTTTTTGTTTGTTTAGAGTTGTTTTTTTTTTTAATATTGAGAAAGGGTCTCATGGAGTGCCCAGGCTGGCCTTGAACTTGTGATCCTTCTGCCTCAGCCCTCTGACTAGCTAGGATTACAGGTGTGTACCACCACACTCTGCTTTGATGGAATATATTGTTTATAATAAGGAAATGTTCATTTTTTTTCTCTTGGAGTGTCTAGTTAGGTATCCCCTGCATGGCACCCATTAGCTAGGTGGTTGGCTGGCCATCGTGATGGCGTTCTGCATGGGTGAGGAAGGGCTGGACCACAGAGACGGCTCTGACCCTGCCACCTACTCTGCAATGAGAACGACAGACAGGCACTCGTCACAGAGAAGAGTCTAGCACGTGTAGGGTAACTTAGCAAGTTCCTGTCTCAAAACCAAAACCAGAAAATGGGCTGGGGGTGTAGTATTACATGAAAATTCTATGTTCTATTCTCAGTACCACAGAAAGGAAAGAAAGAAAGAAAGGGGGGCTGGAGGAATGACTCAGCAGTTAAAGCACTTGCCTAGCAAGTGCTAAGTCAGGTGCTAAGTACCCGAGTTCATTTCCCCAGCACCACATAAGCTGGGCATGGTGGCATATGCCTGTAATCCCAGCACTCGGGAGGCTGAGACAGGAGGATTGCCATGAGTCCAAGTCCAAGGCTGCAGAGTTGGACCCTGTTTCAGAAAGAGAAAGAAGGAAAGAAAGAAAGAAAAGAAAGAAAAAGAAAGAGAAGAAAAACTTTTGAGCAGATGTGACAGCACTACATGTAGTCACAGCAACTGGGAAATGGGGAGGCTAAGGCAGAGGATTTCTAGAGCCCAGGAGTTTAGATCCAGCCTAAACAAACAAACAAACAAACAAAAAGCTGGCTGACATATCGCTGGTGGCAGAGCACTGGTCCAAGCAAAGATGAGTACCAGAAGTACCGACCAACCAACCAACCAAAAACAAGAACACGCGATTAAATCTGAGTTTCAGATAAACAATGATGTTTATCGTGAGTTTTACAGATTACAAACAGGGCTAGGCACATAGGTCAGTAATGAGAGCATATGGCTGGGAAGCACAAGGCCCAGGCTCTGTTCCCCTGCACTCCATAATTAGCTGACCATGGTGGCACATGCATTCCTGTAATCCCAGTGCTTGGTATGCTAAATCAGGAAGATTGCCATGAGTTCAAGGCCAGCTTGGGCTACATAGTGAGTTTAGGACCAGCCTGCACTACAGAGTGAGAGCCTGTCTCCAAAAAACAGTAAACAAAAATGTACTGAAAACATACTTACACTAAAAAGCTATTCATTTGTTTACCTGAAATTCAAATCTGTCTGGATATCTTGGGTTTTATCTGGCAACCCTACCAGGTTTTGTTTTGCTTTGGTTTGTTTTGGTTTTGAGACAGGGACTCTACGTAGTTCAAGCCAGGCTTGAGCTTGCTGTGTCCTTGAGGCTGGCCTCAAATTCACAGTCCTCCCACCTCAGCCTCCCAGAGCAGTGGGACTCCAGGCCCATGCCACCAGGCCGGGCTCCCACCCTCCCTGAGGCAGCCCCACCTTCGTGCCTCTCATGCTTAACTTCCATCCATCAGCCGCTCATCAGGGAACACAGCGAATGTATCGAATGTATCGTAGGGAATGGACCAGAAGCCCATCTAGGTGCCTGTGTATCCATGGCAACCCCACAGCCCAGTCTCAGCTGTCAGCTTGCTAGCCTACTTAGCCAGCAATGGCAACACTGGGCAGCTGCTGCCTGCCTTCGACTCCCTCAGCCTGTTCTCCACGCCACCACCTCAGCGGTCATGTTAAAGTGTCATTCACACCGTGCTCTGGTTCGGCTTAAAAGCATAGCCTTTCAGTAGCCTCTGTCACCACTGGAGTAAACCCGAGCTCCTTTGCTGGGCTGTAAGCCTGGAAGCCCTGCCTCTGCCTGCCTCGTGCCCTGCCAGTGCCCAGCGTGGCTCCAGTCATTTAGGGTTTCTTCCCACGTCTCCCAGGCACACGATGACGCTTCTGCTCAGCACCTCATCCCGTGTTTCTTCTGTGTCCTGGACAAGTTCCTTGTAAACTCTCGGCTGAAATGCTTTAGATTGATCATTTCACTTAAGTCAGTGTGCTATGACTTAAAGGCTCCTTAAAGAATGCTGTTGTGGGGTGTGTGTGTGTGTATGTGGTACTTGAACCGAGCCCAGGACCTTCATCTTGAACTATATCCCTACCCCTTTCTTACTGATGTTTGAGACAGAGTGTTGCTAAGTTACTAAGTTGCCCAGTGTGGGTTCAAAGTTGTAATACTCCTGCCTCAGCCTCCCAGAGTGCTGTGATAACAGGCCTGAGCCACCGGGCCCAGTGAATATTTTTTCCAAAATAAAGCCTGGATATGTTTTGAAAGTTAAAAAAAAAACCAGCAAGACTTAAAGAGCAACAATTCCCTGTTCCTTTCTGCCCTATTTCTACTTCCCAAAAATTAATTCAGCCTTAATTTAATATTTACAAATGCTTTTGTGTTGGGGAGGGGGCTGGAAGAAGAGCCCAGTGGTTGAAGTGCTTGTCTAGCAAGCACAGGCCCTGAGTTGGATTCCCCAGTACCCCAGCCGGGTGTGGTGGTGCATGCCTATTATCCTCATAGTTGGGAGGCTGAAGAAGGAGGATTGCCATGAGTTCCAGGCCAGCCCAGGCTACATAATGAGTTGAGGGCCAGTCTGGATCACAAAGCAAGACCGTCTCAAAAAAAATAAAAATAAATAAATAAAACGAAATATAGAACTAACTATTGTCAACCATAGTCATCCTACCAAGAAGCAGCAGTCCTAAGCTTTCCTTGAGTCAAAGAAATGTTTCCTCAGCTGAGACGCTTCGCAGAGCCCTAAAGCACCAGGTCCACACCTCTTCTGTCTTGTAGGATGACACTGAGGTTCCATTTACCGAAGAGGATTATCGGAGAAGAAAGAATCATCCTAATTTTCTGGATCACATAAATGCTGAAAAATTGGTTCTGAAATTTGGGAAAAATGTAAGTGTGGAGTCACTGACCAGGGGGGCAGGCAAAGCTTCCTGGCGGTGGTGTGCGGAAGGGTGACCCTCCTCATCTGCTTTCCCGCCTCCTGGGTCGGGGGAGTAGTACTTGTGGTTTTGCTTTTGTTTTTGAAATATTGAGGATTAAACCAGGTTCTTCGCACTGAGCTATATCCCCCATCCTTTTTAGTATTATTATTCTCTTGAGACAGGGTCTAAATCTGTAGCCCAGGCTGGTCCTGAACTCACTGTGTAGCCCAGTCAGGCCTTGAACTCATGGTGAGAATTGCCGTGAGTTCAAGGCTGAGGCTTACCTCAGCCTCCTGAGCACTGGGATTACAGGTGAGTGCCATTGTCTTAGTTTCTTTCTCATTGCTGAGACAGAATACCTGACGTTCACAATTTAAAGGAGAAAAGATTGGGCTGGAGGAATGGCACTGAAGTTAAAGCACTTGCCTTGCACATGCAAGGCCCTGCATTCGATTCCCTGGCACAAAAGCCAGATGTTGTGGTACACGACTGTAATCCCAGTACTCGGGAGGCTGAGGCAAGTGGATTGCCAGGAGTCCAAGGCCAGGTTGGGCCCCATAGTGAGTTCAAGATCAGACTTGACTGCAGAGCAGACCCTGTCTCAAAAAAAAAGAGGAAAGATTTATTTTAGATTACAGTTTCAGAAATTGCCGCCTTTATATGAACATCTGGCAATGGTGGAAACACATGGTGGAAGCAGCGGCCAGAGAAAGAACTGCTCACAGCACGGCAGACAGAAAGCCAAGTGCGAGGGGGAGACCAGCACCTCCCTCCGGGCTCCGTCTGGGCAGCCCCAGTGTCTGTCCCCCAGCAGGGCCCACCTCTTAACCACATGATGCTCTGGTACAGTACCCACATGCATGAGGCTTTAAATTTATGGCTCCTTTCCCTTTTCGATGGTGACGTAATTACCTTGGTCAAAAGCAGCTGGCCAGTTCTTTAGAATATGCCTGCTAGTTAGCCACATCTGACTCTGTCAGAGGCTGCAGATGGACGAGCTTGATTGTCTAAACCAAATGGGACACGAGCATCACAGCCTCATAAATAACACTGTGACTCTGCTGTCAAGTGTAGATCTCTTCTTCGAAGAAAGATGGAGGAATGGCTCAGTGGTTGAAGCACTTGCCTAGCAAGCGCAAGGTCCTGAGTTCGATTCCCCAGCACCAAATAAAGCCAGTGGTGGTGGCAAACATCTGTAATCCCACCACTCAGGAGGCTGAAACAGGACTGCCTTGAGTCCAAGGCTAGTCTGGACTACACAGCGAGTTCAGGACAGCCTGGGCTAGAGTGAGACCTTGTCTCAAAAAAAAAAAAAAAAAGCATGTGACCATTTTGTATGGTTTGTCTGGAAATGTCTGTAAACCTTTTGTTTTAGTACAATATTTTTGTTATTCTGAAAAAAAAATACACAAGGCTTCTGAGGGGACTCTCCAGACCAAACCATAACAGCCACCATGCCCAGCTTATATGGTGCTGTGGGATTGAGCCCAAAGCCATGCCCATGCTAAGCAGGCGCTATAACCACTGAGCTATGCCCCCAACCCTCCTTTTTATTATTATTGTGTTCTTGTCTTTTTTCTTTTTTTCTTTCTTTCTTTTGAGACAGGATCTCACTCTGCAACTCAGGCTGGTCCTGAACTCACTGGGGTAGCCCAGGCTGGCGTTGGACTCAGGACAATCTGCCTGCGCCATCATGCCCAGCTTTATGTGATGCTGGGGAGTGAACTCAGGGCCTTGCACTTGCAAGGCAAGTGCTTTAACCACTGCGCCATTCCTCCAGCCCCCTTTTTATTATTTTGAGGCATGGTCTTGCTCCCTAAGTTGCCCAGGGCTTGAATGTAACATCCTCCTGCCTCAGCCTCCCAAAGAATGGAGGCATGCAGTACCACACCTAGCTAGTTTTACTGGGGTTTTGTGTGTGTGTGTGTGTGTGTGTATGTGTGTGTTTGAGGGCTGTCTGCACTGCCAGGACTGCTTCTCGCCTTGTATATGCTTGATTATGACTTTTTAAACATCTGTTTAATACCCATGGATCTCTGAGGTTCAGGCTTGTCCCACATGGCACTGTCCTTGGTGTGCTGGTGCAGGTTCTGACCCTGCCCACTGAGAGGAGAGTCCTGGTTGAGCTTGTGCCCTTCACTCCAACCCCTGGGTCTGTGTACCCCAGAGTCCCTTGGCCTAGAAGAGGGGAAAAACTGAGGATCAGCATGGAAAGAGGGAGGAGCCACATTTCTGTCCCCAGAATCTGGGAAACTCTAGACGTACTTAGTCACCTCACCCTTCAGATGATCAGGCAGACACAGCCAGGGCTCTGAGCCCAGGTCACAGGACTGAGATTTGCCAAACACTGTCCTGTCCCCTTCTTGCCTTGTCTGATCTGCTGTCTACAATGACACTGTTGTCTGAGGACATCAGTGTCCCCATCTCAGAGATGCAGAGCAGCAGGAAGAGGCCAAGGGTGCAGCTGGGATTCACAAGAGACACCCACAACCACACACACACACACACTACAAGCCTGGGCTTTGTTCTTACTGTTTTTCCTGACTCCAAAACCCCAAAGTTCAATTGAGTTTCTTTCTCAACACATGGAGAGCCACTGGTTATTAACACATATCAAGAGCTAACGAGCTCATGTCGGCACTCGTAGCTTATCCATCTTGCGTTGCAGCCAAGTTGATATGTTTGGCATGTATCTGTTTATAGTATTTTTCTGGCCTTTTATTAAAATAGATGATGGAGTGGCACAGACCTTTGATTCCAGCATTCTGGAAGCTGAGGCAGGAAGATTTCAAGATCAAGCCCAACCTGAACAACCTAGTGACTTAACAAGACTCTATCTCAAAATAAAAACAAGACGAAGCAAAACAAAAGGGCTAGGGGCATAGTTAAGTAGTTAGAGCGCTTGCCTAGCATGCACAAGGCCCTGGGTCGAATCCCCAGAGCCACACAAAATACTAGTGGGGCGTGGTGGTGTGTACCTATAATTCCAGCACGTGGGAGGATGAGGCAGGAAGATTGTCTTTAGTGTGTTGAGGCCTGGCTGACCTTACAGGCCTTACAGAGTTCAGCACCAGCCTGGCGATGTAGCTCAGTGTGATAGACAGACAGACAGACAGACAGATAGATAGATAAAATGGATAAAATGGATGATGATGAAAATGCCCTGGTAACAAATTAACAGCAGCTGAAAAAAATACTGAAATCTTTCCTGTGCTTAGCAGGGTGCTACATGTTTTACTTAAGGTGTCTCGTGTGACCCTCCAGAATCTCACACATAATTTTGAAAATTCTGTAATCTCATCACCTCCATTTAACTTGTATAGAACTCAGATTGTACCCTCAAACCTCCAGAGGTTCCATTTTTCCTAATGGTGAGACAGAGATTTGTAATAATAGTTCTACAATGTCACCTAGCGGCTTCAGCTAGTATTACAACAGGAACTACGAGTGTCTCCCGAAGTGGAAGCCCCACCCCCACCAAGGACACACTGACTTTGGCATACAGCACAGCACTGTGAGCACAACATATTCCAGGAAGACAACGTGTAATCAGGAATTCCGTCCTTTATCTGTCCTCTAATTCATCACATCATCCAGGTCGTTAAACTTTTGGAGGTATCGTGCCTTCTTTCTCGCAGAGCTGTGGACCTAACAAGCTATAAAAGTGCCCTTCAGCTGAGCTACACCCCACCCGCAAATCGTGGAATTAAAAGAGATAGGGCTGAGGCGTAGCCCAGGGGTTAGGGCACTTGCCTAACAAGCACAAGGCTCTGGGTTTGATTCCCCAGCACCACATAAGCCAGGTCTGGTGACACATGCCTGTAAATGCAGTGCCAGGGAGGCTGAGGCAGGAGGATTGCTGTGAGTTTAAGGCCAGTCTGGACTACAGAGAAAGATACCATCTCAAAGAAAAAAAGGAAGGAAGAAAGAAAGATAGAAGGAAAGAAAGGGTGAAAGAGAATATATAACCTTGATTTGCATAAAATGTTAAACATATGATCAATTTTGCTTTTTACAATTATATTAGCACAGAAAAGGAAAAAAAAAAGGGCCAGGCTTATTGGCACAGAAATCCAGCACTTTGGGAAGCTGAAACAGGAGAATTGCAAGTTTGAGCCCAACCTGGGCAACTGAGCAACTTCAGGAAACCTTGTCTCAAATAAACCATGGGAAGGGGGCTGGAGGAATAGCTCAGTGGTTAAAGCGCTTGAGTAAGCACTAAGCCAAGTGCTAAGTACCCGAGTTCGATTCCCCAGCACCACATAAGCTGGGCGTGGTGGCGCACGCCTATAATCCCAGTACTCAGGAGGCTGAGACAGGAGGATTGCCATGAGTCCAAGGCCAGCCTGGGCTCTGAAGTGAATTCAGGACCAGCGTGGACCACAGAGCGAGACCCTGTCTCAAAAAATAAATAAATAAACCATGGGAAGGGAGTAGGGGTGAGCTCCCTGGGTTTCAGTGCCCAGGACCATAAATAAATAAATGCCTCCCCCATAATGTGGTGTGTGGGCATGTGGTGTGTGGGCCCAGTAAGATAGAAACATGGAATATGGGTTTGCGGCAAGACAAACAGACTGGCTTCCTCCTTGGACCTGGTCAAGGCCGACCACGCTACTCCTGCCACCTGCATGAGTCACAGGGTGTTAACTGCTCAGGGCCGTCACAGGCCTCTGGTGCTACGTAGTCCACTCTCCAGTGTCCTGTCCTGCTCCTCTGCTCCCCTCCCACCTCCTCCCTCTGAGTCCCGCCTGGGGGCGTGTGTGCTCCAGTGAGGCACAAGGGGCAGCCCTGACCTTGGCTCACATAAGCCAGCTTGGTTCCGGCACCATGGCCAAATGAGGCTCAGTCAGAGAAGATTCTGGGATGGAAGAGACTCAGCCTCTTCACATCCACACAGGACTAGAAATGCTTTCTGGAATCAGTTTTCTCATATCAGAGAAGATGAGCAAAAAGGAAAAGAGAGGATTTCTTTCCTACTTTTTTTTTTTTGAGACAGGATATCTCACTCTGTAGTCCAGGCTGATCCTCAGCTCACTATGCAAGGCAGGCTGGCCTCCAGCTCACAGCAATCCTTCCACCTCAGCCTCCAAAGTGCTGGGATTATAGACAGGTGCCGCCATACCTGGTTCATTTTTTTTTTTAATGTGATGCTGGGGAATTGAACTCAAGGTCCTGCGTATGCAAGGCAAGTGCTCTAACCACAGAGCTACACCCCCCAGCCCTGAGAGAAGACTTCTTAACGTTGCTGCCCTCTCACATACGTGTGTTTAAAATCTTTGCCCTATTTATTCTTTTTATTTTGTAGCCCCTTTCTCAGCCCCAGTTTCAGTGCACACTCCCATCCAGCACCCACCTAAACCCTCACCACTTACCTGCCTTCTTTCTGGGGGCCCCTGCAAACCCATCTGGTTCACCATTACCTGGAGCCCACAGGCTTCTCAAATCCTTTTGGAATCTCCTGTTGTCCCTGTGCCTGGAACAGTGAAGAAAACCCAGGGAAGTGGGCCACCTTGTTCAGCTCATGCAGCCGTCTACATGTGGAGGACTGTGGACCGATTATAGCATGTGACAGCTTCCCATTATTGTTACAAAATGCCAGGTGTAGTGTGGATGTGGAAGGTCCCCCAAAAGTGTCAGGTACTTGGATGTTACGGACTGTCTGTGGAGCCATGTGCTGTTAGGAGACAGGGCCTGCTCTGGAGGGGTGGATGAAGACAGCATACGGCAGGTTAGAGACTGAAGGCATGTGGACTGGGTTAAAGTGTGGGGATTGGATTACAGGTGTGTGGTGGGGGCTTAAAACTGGAAGGGGTGGGCACTGAGGCTGGACCTAGAAGGGGTGGATCACTGGGACGGGACTGGAAGGATGCCTGCTGCTTCCCACCTTCCTTCTGGACTTGACTTGGCTTCCTGTTTGCACCGCCACCTCTGCGGCCTTCCAGCCGCCCATGGATCCCCTGTGATCCTCTGAAACTGTGAGCTAAAAATGAAACTTTTCCTCCCCGAATTTGTGCATTTCAGCATTCAGTCACAGTGATGAAAAAGTAACTAACACCGTGCCTGAGATCATAAGCTTAAGAAAAAGAAAAGTTTGTGGTGGCTCACCACAGCAAAGATGTCACTCCGTGGCTGGCTGGCCATTGTCTTGGCACAGTGTGTCATGGCAGGCACATGTGCTAGAGGAGGCCCAATGCGCCAAGCATGAGGACCAAGAAGGGGGTCTGGGGTCTCCAAGTCCCCTGCAAGGTCACATCCTCCGTGACCTGAAGAATTCTTCATAGTTCCCTCACCCTCCGGTAGCATCCTGTTGAGGACCAGGCCTTTAGCACGTGGGCCTCTAGTAAACAATCCAGGTGACGTGGACTCCTCAGGACCTCACTCCGCCCCTGGTTCTCACACATGTGACAGTCCCTGTCTCTGCCTGGCCTCTGTCCCAGCTTATCTATCCCTTCTTCAATTTATAGACATCTAACTCTCCAAAATTTAGTAACAGTGGTAATGGTTAGTAGAATTTTTATTTTTATTTTTATTTATTTTTTTGATCCAGGTTCTCACTCTGCAGGCTGGTCCTAAACTCAGGATGGAGCCCAGGCTGGCCTTGTACTCATGGCAATCCTCCTGTCTCAGCCTCCCGAGTGCTGGGGTTACAGGCATGTGCCACCATACCCAACTTATGTGGTCCTGGGGAATCAAACTCGGGTACTTAGCACTCATCTTAGTGCTTGCTACGCAAGTGCTGTAACTGCTGAGCCATTCCTCCAGCCCCATATTTTTTGAGGCATGTTCTTGCCTGTAGTCCAGGCTGGTCCTGAACTCATTATATAGTTCAGGATGGTCTCAAACTCACAGCAATCCTCCTGCCTCAGCCTGTCAAGTGATGGGATTGCAGGTGTGTGCCACCACCAGCTTATGTGGTGCTGGGGAATCCAACCCAAGGCCTTGAGCTTGCTAGGCAAGCACTCTAACCACTGTGCCATTCCTCCAGCCCACTGCCTCAAGTTTAATGTAACCATTGTGTATCTCAAATATATGCTAATAAAAATAATAACATCTGAAAAAGCAAAAACTAACAAAATATAATTTCTTTTTTAAAAGGCTAGGGATAAAGCTCAAGGGCAAGCCCTGGGTTCCGCCCTCAGTATGGCCAAAACAGATAAGTCTGCTGCCGAGGACGGAGGGTGGAGCTGAGTGGGGGACACTTGTCCAGCGAGCGTGAAGACCTATGTTCAGTCATAGCATCACAAAACAAAGCACGGGCTGGGGCGTAGCCCAGTGGTTAAAGCACTTACCTAGCACTCACAAGGCCTGGAGTTTGGTTCCCCAGCACCACACAAAAATCATCCTGTCGCTGGTGGCCCACACCTATAATCCCAGCACTTGAGAGGCTGAGGCAGGAGGATTGCTGTGAGTTTGAGGCCAGCCTGGGCAACAGAATGAGCCCAGGACCAGCCTGACAGAGCGAGACCCTGTCTTAAAACAAACAGCCATTATCCTCAGGCACCAACTCCGCTATTTAACATGGGTGCTGGGTTGGCTGGAAGAGGACTGGTCGCACAAACACCCGATAGGCAAGGTTACACAGTAACCTCATAACCAAAGAATTTTTGAAAAGTCTGCTCTGACGAGGGTGCCTCTGGGGGACTGTTAGCGAGATGCTGGAGTGCAGGGATGGCATGCCCACCTTGCCTGTCCTAGAGGAATCTGCGCCTTTTATCATTGGACCTATTTTTTTTTTCCTGCTGGGAATGGAACTGAGTGCCTATGCACTGCGCTGTTTCTCCAAGCTAGGTTTTTTTTTTTTTAATATTCAAAATAGTGGGTCTCGCTAAATTACTAAATTACCCTGGCTGGGCCTGAACTTGTGATCTTCCCGCCTCAGCCTCCCAGAGTGCTGGGATTACAGGCCTGGACCAACAAGCCTGGCTGTCATTGTACCTTACATCAGCAACACAGCAGAAAAAATTGTGCATGCCATTACACAACACTCTTGGTTTTTCTGTGTTTTTTGTTGTTTCGTTTCTTTTGAGACAATGTCTTGCTGTATTGCCAGGCTGGTCTCAAACTCCAGGTCCTCCCTTCTCCCATCTCTGCCACCTACGTGGCTGGGACAGGCCTGTACCACCTGGCCTGACTTGCTGTCTGTTTGCTTGTTTGTGGTCCCGGGGGTCGAGATCAGGACCTTCAGACACTCCATTTTTATGGTTTCTTTTGTTTATTTGTTTGTTCATTTGTTTTGTTTGCTCTGAGCCATGTCACCAGCCCCTCTTTATTGTTTATTTGATGCAGGGTCTGTCTAACTTGTTAAAGGTCCCAGACTGGGCTTGAATTGGAGATTCTCCTTCCATAGACTCCCAAAGTGCTGGCATTACAGGCCTGTGCCACAGAGCCCAGCTATGTTTTATTTCAAGACAGGGTCTCACTAAGTCCCTAAATTTCCCAGGCTGAGCCTGAACTTCCAATCTCCTGCTTCAGCCTTCCAGAGGTACTTAGATTACAGTGCCACCAGGCCCAGACTAGTTTCGTTATTTTGGTTTGTTTGGGTTTTTACCTTATTTATTCATTTTTGAAACAGGATCTCATTCTGTAGTCTAGGCCTAGCAACATCAGATCCATGTGGTCACTAGGGAAGAGTTGGGAGGGCAGTAAAGGAAGAAGAGCAGAGCCCCAGGTGTCCACATCATCGGGGCCTGAAGCTTTCCTACATTCCAGAGGGAGTGTCCCCAGGGCAGCAGCCCCACCAGTATGGCTGTAGGGACACAGATGGAACGGGGCCCTGTCTCCCAGGGCCTGAATCACTCCTCCCAATAAAGTAAGAATTCCACGTTGGCAAAAACTCTCAGATGCAGGCCTGCTCCCAAGCTCCTCGTTTTAAACAGCCTGCCTCCCCTGTTAGAAAATTATGAACCCTTGCTGAGCCTGGTGGCAGAGGCCTGTATTCCCAGCACTTTGTGAGGATGAGGCAGGAGGATCCCAAGTTCGAGCCCAACTAGGGTAACTTAGTAAAACTGTGGCTCAGCATGAAGGCCCTGTGTTTGTTCCCCAGTACCATAAATATTTTAAATAAATAAATTACAGACTCTTGCAGAAAGAACTATTTTTTCCTTTTTCTTTTTTTGAGACGGATTTGCTGTATAGCCCGGGCTGGTCCTGAACTCATTATGGAGCCCAGGCTGCCCTTGGACTCAGGGCAATCCTCCTGTCTCAGCCTGCTGAGTGCTGGGATTACAGACCTGCGCCATCACACCCAGCTTTATGTGGTACTGGGGAATCGAACAGAAGGCCTTGCACTTGCAAGGCAAGTACCTTAACCACCGTGCCATTTCTGTATCTCCTTTATTTATTTATTTATTTTTGAGATAGGCCTTGCTCTGTGTTCCATACTGGTATCAAGTTCTCTGTGTAGCCCAGGCTTGCCTTGAATTCAGAACAGACTTCCTGTCTCAGGCTCCTGAGTGCTGGGATTACAGGCAGGCACCATCACCCCTAGCTAGTATGTGTTGCTAGGGGAATTGAACTCAGGGCCTTGAGCTTGCTAAGCAAGCACTTTAACTCCTGGAGCCCCCAATTCCTATCCTTAAAACTCTTTTCCTCCCTCTCAGCGCCAAAGGAGAGTTTACAAGAATAAAATTTTCACAAAGAATTGTAGTTTGAACATCATTAAGAGACCCAATTAAATTTTCACAGAGGTCAGAGGCATTCCTGAATAGCTTGGGAATGTTTTCTTCTCTAAGGGACACCATTTCTATCCTAAACAGTACTTAGTGTGGTGGGCAAGGAGCTGCACACCTGTAACCTAGCACTCTGGGAAGCTGAGGCAGGGAGGCACATTACGTTTGAGCCCTACACCGCTCCCCGCCCCCCCCTCCCCACCTTGCAACTTGACTCTATCTCAGAATAAGAGCTGAAGAAGTACCTCAGTACAAAGGCTCTAAGTTCAGTCCCTAGGATCCCACCACTCCTCCCTCCAACCCCACCCCACCCCCAAATAAAACCTGCACAAGCCTGAAAGAATTGGTGAAATTCCCTGTGGTGCTCATCCAACTACTCACATAATCCAGTTTAACATGACTGATCATATTATCATCAAGGGTTTTCTGTATTTTATCCAATAGGCCAAAATGTTTGCAACGTACGTAGTTGCTGCTGGACTTCAGTATGGCATGGAAGGAGGCATCTTACACACTTTTTTTAAGGTATGGCTTTTCATGATATGATGTTTTAAAGCAAATGTTTTATAGACCTCAGGGTGTGGCTCTGGGGGAGAGGGCTTGCCCGGCATGTGTCGGGTCCTGGGTTCAATCCCAACTAAAATAAACAAATAGGAGCTGGAGGAATGGCTCAGCGGTTAAAGCACTTGCCTACCAAGCTCTAAGTCAAGTGCTAAGTACCCAAGTTCAATTCCCCAGCACCACGTAAACTGGGTGTGGTGTAATCCCAGCACTCGAGAGGCTCAAGACAGGAGGATTGCTGTGAGTTCAAGGTGAGCCTTAGCTCCATAGTGAGTTCAGGATCAGCCTGGGATACAGAGTGAGACCCTATCTCAATGAATAAATAAACAACAAATAGCTTTATTTTTTAATTTTTTGGAAGTAGAAAGTAAATTTATTCCGAGAAGGATAAAGGAAAAAGTGAGGTGAAAAGTAGGAACTCCCCTGCAAACAGGAAGGGCCAGGACGCTCACCAGCAGCCCCTTGTGAGAACAGACAGGCCGAAGGTGCTTTCAGTCACTCGCAGGCGTGGCTCGCTTGGTGGAACAGGGGCACGTCTGGGTGCCGACCATAGCCACCGCTCTTCGTTCCCACTGTTCCCAACGTGGATCCCCCGCTCCAAGTATGGCAGAGGGAAGGGCGGTCTCCTTTCATTTGTGACATGAACTCTGACTGAGTGCCTGCGCAGTGGCAGAAGCTTGCGGGGAAGAGCCTGAGCAGTCACGTCCCGCCTTGTGCAACTAACGCTGCCTGCAGTGCTGGGGGGCCAGGCACACAAACCCACAAGCACTGAGCACCGCAGGTGTTCAGATCCGCTGTGGGAGCAGGGCCTGTAATGCCAGCGCTCTGCGGCGGAAACAAGAGGGCCGTAATTTCAAGCTGACGTGGGCAGCTAGTGACGTGCTGTCACTTTGCTGCTTGAAATACAAGGATAGTTTCGAAGAGTCCAGAATATCTTTTAAGACCCAGTAGTTGCTTAAGACGAATGAAACCCCAATTCTAAATATAAAATAAACCAAAATAACACGGTGAATGCAAACCAGTAGTCGGCATTCTACTGGGATTCTGAAATCCTCAATGAGAGGGAAAAGTAAGGATTTGGTCTGGGAAGATTGGGGTTCCAGTCCAGGTTTAGTCCTCCCCACAGTCTAACTTCCTGTTGCCTAAAGGTCAAGTTGCTTGCTCATTAGTGGGTTAAAGTAAAAACTGCCTTTATCAATTGGGTTAAAATACAAACTGAGGTTGTGGTCGTATCTTAGTGGTTAAAGGACTTGCTTAGCCTACTCAAGGCCCTGGGTCTGATTCCTCAGCTCCAAATAAAAATTAGCTGGGTGTGACATCACATGTTTGTCATCTCAGGGCTTGGGTAGCTACGGTGGACAGATTGCTGTGAGTTTGAGGCCATCTTGGGTTACACAGTGAGTTCAGGACTCGCTGAACTACAGTGTGAGACCCTGTCTCTAAGTGCAAACTACGTTTGAAGTTTTGAGCTATGTTAACCAATTAATAGTGCTGTTGCTTTTAAGAATGTAAGCCCTTGGAATTCGTGGATTTACAACGTGGAAGAAAAACACAGGCCAAATTTAGGGTCTTGTATCTTTAAGACTTACGAATTTGGAACTCAGAAGTGAGCCTGAAAGGTAAGTAAAAAACGACAACAAAAAACAAATGGGCCTGGGGTAAAGAAGCATTATAAAATCAGGCAACTTTGATTATGTCTTAACGCTGCAGTTTTGTTAAAAGTGCAATTTAAAAACTGATATCAGGGCTGGAGGAATAGCTAGTAGTTAAGTGCTGGCCTAGCAAGTGTTAAGAGTTCTATTCCCTAGCACCATGTAAACTGGGCGTGGTGGTGCACACCTGTAATCCTAGCACTCAGGGCACTGAGGCAGGAGGATTGCTGTGAGTTTGAGACCAGTCTCAGCTACATAGTGAGCTCAGAACCAGATTGGACTATAGACTGAGACTGTCTCTAAAATAAAATAAAATAAAATTTGATATCAGATAGACCTTGGTGATGCAGAACTGTTATCCCAGCACACTGGGAGGCTGAGGCAGGAAGATTGCAAGTTCCATCCCTACTTGGGCAATTTAGTGACTTAATGAAACCCTGTCTCAAAAAATTAAAACTGGGCCAAAGGAATGGCACCGTGGTTAAAGCACTTGCCTAGTAAGCGCAAGGCCCTGAGTTTGATTCCCCAGCACCACATAAACTGGGCATGATGGCACATGCTTGGAATCCCAGCACTGGGGAGGCTGAGACCAGAGGACTGCTGTGAGTTTGAGTCCAACTTGAGCTACAACAGTTCAGGACCAGCCTGGACTACAGAACAAGACTGTCTAAATAAATAATTAAAAGAAAATAAAAAGTGGGCTGGAGATATAGTTTGGTGTGAAGACTCTGGAATAGCTCACCAGTGCCACCAAAACCAAACAAAGGCGGGATGAGGTGGTGGAGTGGGAGGGTAGGCGTGGGGTGGAAGCTGGGGCGGAGGCTTGGTGTCAGTCTCTAGGCTGCACACAGAGCAATCGCAGTGCCCTTGGCTGCTTGCTACCCTCGGCTTCCTTCCCGCTGTTCTCCATTCAGATCTACTTGTAGCTCCACGTGTAAGAGAATGTGGAGCACTTGTCTTTCTGGACCCGTGTTTTGTTTACTTCACCTAACCCAAGATCTCAAGGTTGCATGTCACCTGTCCCTTGGAATGAGCATCAGCCTCCTCAGGACTGACTTACAAATCACCTCCTGGAGGAGGTTTTCAGCTGATAGTTCTTTCGTGAGTGGTGAGGGGTGGGTAATGGGGAGTGAACGCTGGGGCTTTGCACTGAGCCCTGAGCTGTATCCCGAGACCATTTTCTAGTTTTGATTTTGAGACAGGATCTTACTAAGTGACTCGGTTGCTCAGGCTAGGCTCAGACTTGCGATTCTCCTGCCTCAGCCTCCTGAAGTGTTAGGATTTATAGGTCTGCAACACCAGGCCTAGCTCCAGGTAGATCTCGTCACCTGCTGTGCCTATGGAACTGAATGTGGGCAGCACTAGCCAGCTTTGTGGCTGGGGCAAACACGTTTCCTTTCTTCCTGTTAGATGGCTTGGCTGGGTGATGTGCCCGCGTTACCTGTGTTTGGAGATGGAACAAATGTGATCCCGATGATTCACGTCCTGGATCTAGCAGCGTAAGTCTTGTCTCAGGAACGGGATCCTCTGAGGCGGCTGGTTGTTCCTCTGTGAACTGACCCTATCTGGGGCAGAGGCCTTCACACGCGTTGCTGCACTCATGTATTGTATTATTGGTGTTGTTGTTTTATTAATGTGTTGCAATGTGCGATCACGCAAAGGCTCGTCCATGTGTTGTTGTGTTCACAGTTATTCTTTAGGACAACTCTGTGTGGGCGGTATTACACCATTATTGGTCCCATGTTGCACCTACGGCCACACCACCCTGAGTCGGACGAATCTCGTTTGATCTCGGAAGCTAAGCAGGGTTGGGCCTGGTTGGTACTCGGATGGGAGTTCCAATTTACGTCACCTAAATAGTATACTAAATTATCATTTTTTAAATTATAAAATGCTATGATTAGCTCCATTTTGTGTCATCTGATTAGTTCTACCCTTTTCCTTTTTTGTTTAATTTTTTTCTTTTGTGGTTTGGGGATTGAACTAAGGGCCTCACACACAGCACAGGTGCTCTGCCAGAGCCACACATCCAGCCCCAAGGTGCCACATTTCTGATAACTTCAAGTTCTTTTTTTTTTTTTTTTTTTTTTTTTTTTTTTTTTTTTTTTTTTTTTTTTTTTTTTTTTTTTTTTTTTTTTTTGAGACAAGGACGCACTCTGTAGTCCAGGCTGGTTCTGAGCTCACTGTGTAGCCCAGACTGGCCCTGGACTCAGCAATCCTCCTGCCTCAGCCTCCTAAGTGCTAGGATTACAAGCATGCACTACAACGCCCGGCTTTATGGGTGCTGGGGAATCGAACTCGGGTACTTAGCACTTGCTAGGCAGACGCTTTAACTGCTGAGCCATTCCTCCAGCCCTTCAGGTTCATTTCTTAGGAGTTTAGCAGAATACCAATTCTCAGAAAGAAGGAGCTTGCTCACATTCTGGGAACATGATTTCTTTTTCCTTTGGCTCACATGAGAGTAATAGATGAAGTCTACCAATTTTTTAAATTTTTGTTTTTGTTTTGCAGCACTGGTATTGAAGCTGGGGCCTTAATCTGAGGTCTTTTTCATTGTTTGTTTGAGACAGGGTCCAGGGTTTCTCTATGACCCTAAATTGCCCAGGATGGGCTTGAGCCTGAAATTCTCCTGCCTTAGCCTCCCAAAATGCTGAGATTGTAGGCTTGCACCCCCAGACTCTGCTCTTTTTTCATTTTTAATTTTGAAACAGAGTTTCCCTAAGTTGCCCAGGAAGGCTCCAACGTATGACCTTCCTGCCTCAGCTTCCCAGAGTGCTGAGATTACAGGCACGTACTACCATACCCAGCCTGAAGGCTCCTTGCTCCTTCCCCAACTCCAGATTGTACGTGAAGTTGGGTCAATGTAAAATTTAAAGAAGGAAGGAAACAATTTATCGTGAGGCAGATCTGACCCAGGAGCGTGACCATGGCCCAGGAACACAGATTCCAGTTACTTTGGGTGACATATTCTGCTGTGGAAGGGCTGGAGGAATGACCCAGAGATTAGAGCACTTGCCTACCAAGTGCTTAGGTAAGTGCTAGGTACCTGAGTTCGATTCCCCAGCACCACATAAGCTGGGCGTGATGGTACACGCCTGTAATCCCAGCACTGGGGAGGCTGAGACAGGAGGATTGCCGTGAGTCCAAGGCCAGCCTGAGCTCCATAGTGAGTTCAAGACCAGCCTGGGCAAAACAAAACATATTGTACTGTGGAAGCAATTACACAAACTTTTTTTAGCCACAAAACAAAGAAAAAATAAATCAGTGGCCTGAGGGCATAGCTCAGATTAAAGCTCTAGAAGTCTGGGCTGAGTGTCCCAGCACCACCTAAGCTGGGCATGGTGCCTCATGCCAGTAGTCTCAGCACTTGGAAGGCTGAGGAAGGAGGATTGCCCAGAGCTCTAGACCAGCCTGTTCTACATAGTGAGTTCAGGACCAGCTTGAACTGGAGAACAAGACCCTGTCTCAATAAATAAATAAAAAATAAATTAATAAAATAAATCAATACATTCTATAGATACATTGATGAGGTGTTAGATAGGCAGGTGTCACCCCACAGCAAAGCAGGGAATCTACAGGCAACAGATGTTATCTTCCAGACATCCTAGCTGTCAGGTAAGAGTAGTCCAGAGGTCAGCTAAGAACCCTAGTAGGTTACCTAATAGTCACAAGAGTGTTGGTCAGGCACAAAAGTAAAAAGGAAATGGTTATATATTTTTTTCTTTTTTGAATCAGGGTCTCCCTGTGTTGTCCAGGCAAGAGTTGAACTCACTCTGTAGCCCAGGTTGGCCTCAAACTCAGGGCAATCTTCTTGCCTCAGCCTTCCAAGTGCTAGGATTATAGGTGTGTGCTACCACACCAGGCCAGAAATGACTATTTTTTTTAAAAGGGTCTAAGAGCTCTAGATAATTTTGCCTCTTGCAACATTCTGTCTGTCCAAAACCACATGCTGTAACTCAGCCAAGGTTAAACAGTCTGCAGAGCCTTCAATATAGATGTGACTTCTGCTGGTGGAGTAACACAGGCCTGAAATCCCAGCACCATGGAGGCTGAGGCAGGAGTATAACAAGCTTGAGCCTAGCCTGGGCAACTCAGTGACTTTGCAAGACCATGTCTCAATATCAAAGCTAAAAAATGGGGCTGGGAAGCGTAGCCCAATGTGAAGGCTCTGGGCACACGCATGTATCTTCACAGGTGACTGATGGCTTTCATATGCACAAACCATAGCATCCAGCCTTGTGCCTGGGCACACCAGAGACCCTCCTCCCCAGATGGTCCTGGGTCCCCGTGTTCACAGTGCAGCTACCTGCATTCTGGTTCTGGGGTGGGAGTGGGGAGCTGTGTTCTCCCTCCCCAGACTGAGCCACAGGGGAAGCAGATCCTTGCTTCCCTCAGGGCAGGTTTCAGGGGCCTGCTCTTCCCCTCAGCCACTGCTCACTTGCTTACTCACCACCCCAGACAGATTTACAGAGCTGGCCAGAAACAATGAAGCTTAAACTTCAGGGCCACTCTCCTGTGTGGGAGCCTTCCAGACCCTGAACCTGACTGTTACTGCATGGCATCCCAAAGGTTGCTGTGCACACAATACTATCAAAAATATAAAGCAAATATAATATAATATAATATAAGTAATGTGTTTGGTCAAGATTAACTCGTCACATCAGGCCCAGTGGCACAGGCCTGTAATCCCAGCAGTCTAGGAGGCCCAGGCAGGAGGATCACAAGTTCAAGCCTAGCCTGGGTAATTTAGCAATTTGGCAAGACCCTGTCTCAAAATCAAAATTAAAAAATTGGCTGGGATATAGCTCAGACCAAAGGTTATGAGCTCGGTTCCCAGAACAAAACAAAACAACAGCCACCTAAAATTAATTTGTCAAAATATTTGAAGTAAAACTGATGTGATAAGAAAAATTATGTAAACACAAAATTCAGTATGTAGGGAAGCCCAAAAGACACCACACGTAGCAAAGTCAGTAAACTTGAGGGAGACCCTTAAGCTAAATAAACATCACACCCCGCTCCAACTAAATGTGCTCCAGACGTTAACTCTGGGGACGAACGAGCCTAATGTGCCCTTCTTTTTTGCAGAGATTTTAAGCTATGTTACCAGGTTTTGAAGAGCTCATGCGCTTGCTCAGCATGTGCAAGGCCCTAGGTTCCATGCCCCAGCACCACAGGATTCACTGGGTGTGGTAGTACACCTTGGTGCATGGTGCGTGCATATAATCACAGCATTCAGGAGGCTGAGGCAAGAGGATTGCAAACCTAAGGTCAGCCCGGGCTACATATAGAGTTCAGCCTGGACTATGGAGCAAAAGCCTGTCTCAAAATAATAATAATAAATAATTGAACATCATTGCTTACTTTTTTTGAGATAGTGTCTTGCTCTGTAGCACAGGCTGGTCCTGAACTCACTCTGTAGCCCAGGCTGGCCTTGGACTCACGGTAGTTCTCCCACCTCAGCCTCCCTAGTGCTAGGATTACAGGCGTGCGCCACTACTCCTGGCTTAATGTGGTGCTGAAGGATCAAACTTGGGTACTTAGCACTTGCAAGGCCAGCACTTTAACTGCTGTGCCATTCCTCCAGTTCCCATTTTTAATTTTTTAAAATTTATTTATTTTCTCTCTACCTCTCTTTAGTACTGAGGGCCCAAATCGGAGCCTTCATCCTGAGCTACCCATGTGCCCAGCCCTTTTATTAGTATAATATGTGTGTGTGCGAAGAGCACACTTTATTGGAAAAATTATAGAAGGGGAAAGAGAGAGAGAGAAGGGGGAAGAAGGAGGTCAGAGCTTCTGCTAGTCAGAAATTGGGTTGCCTCTGTGTTTTATATTTTGAGACAAGGTCTCACTAAGTCACGAAATCGCCTCGGCTGAGCTTAACGGTGTACCGCTCCTGCCTCAGCCTTCCAGAGTGCTGGAGCCACGGGACTGTCCCACCATGAACCAGCACTGTCAAATATTTAAGACAGGAAGAAGGTATAAGTTAAAGTGTTGTGAGAAAAAAACATAAAATAAGTGTGAGATGCACATTTATTATTACTGATTTTTCTTTTCCAATGTGGGGTTTGTTAGAAATGGTTCGTAGGAGTTCACCTGTCCAAACAAAGGATGGACGTGGGAGGCACAGGTGACAGAACACAAGGCTTTAATTATCTTTTTGCAAAAAGGGTGGCATTCCCAGTGTAAGTGAAGGAAGGCACACCAGAACATGGTGGGTACCAACTTAATTCCCTAGGTCGCAGGTCCCTCCCCCTGCCTTTTCCTACTGGCAGGATGCACAGTCTTCCCAATAAGGCCTAAGGTACTGGCTCAGGGCCAAATTTATCACACCTTCATTACCTTTATCCCTCCTTTCCCCTCTTGCCTTTGTCTGGTTACCTGGTCAGGTAAAGCGCGAAAATGTAAAGATCCGCCGCCTTGAACAGTGTGGCACTGTTACCGCTAGGTGACGCTCACAGAGTTTGACCCCATAGCCTCATGTATGCTGGGAGGGAGCTACACCTCTGAGCAGACCCCAGCCCACAGTAACAGTGGGAGTGAGCCCGCAGCCTTCACACTAAACTATTTCCCTAGCCCATTTTTTATTTTATTTATTATTTTGAGACAGCGTCTTGCTCTGTGGCCCAGGCTGGTCCTGAACTAAGTATGAAGGCCAGGCTGGCCCTGGACTAGCACAATCCTCCTGTCTCAGCCCTGGTGCAGAGAGTGCTGGGATTACAGGCATGTGCTGCCACACCTAGCTTATGTGGTGCTGGGGAATTGACCCAGGTACTTAGCGCTTGCTAGGCAAGTGCTTTAGCTGGTGAGGCATTCCTCCAGCCCCAAGATCACCTCCCTTGTGTGTCCCCCATGGTCATGTTGCCTGGTGTTCTGCAGGGTGATACAGAACATAGTAGACCACGTGCCGAAGCTTCACTACCTCGTGGCTGTAGACGAGTCGACCCAGACCCTGGAAGACCTGATCAAGGTACAGGGGCTTGTTTTGTCCTGTACTTTGGTGGCTTATCTTGAATAGTTTTAGCACTTAAATTCTAGTTATGGAACTAGGTGTTCTAGTAAGATTGGGGACTCCAGACTTGAACGCACTCCCAACTCCCTGTCCGCCCGCACAGCACATGCTGGGGAGGGTTCCCTCCTACACGGCCCATGCTTCCCCTCCCTCAACTACTTCATGTGTGTTTTATTGATTTCATATAAGAATGAAATCCCCTTAAGCAACCTAGGATATCTAGTTGGTGTCCATGATACATTCCCATTGTTATTTGACTTTAGGACTTTTTTTTATTTCTTCGCTGGTTTCTTCTGTGATCCATCACGTTCAATAATGTATTACTTAATCTTAATGTGTTTGTATGGTCTCTGGAGTTTCTTTTGCTGTTAATTTTTAGTCTTATTCCACTATAATATGAAAATATTCAGGGAATGATTTCAATTCTTTTATATTTATTTAATTTTATTTTTATTGTTGTGTTTTTTGAGACAGGATCTTGCTCTGTAATCCAGGCTGGTCCTGAACTTACTGTATAGCCCAGGCTAACGTTGGACTCACAGCAATCCTCCTGCCTCAGCCTCCTAAGTTCTGAAATCACAGGCTCACACCACCATGCCTGTTTTACATAGTGGTGGGGAGTGGAACCCAGTGCCTTGTGCTTGCTAGGCAAGCACTTTATCTGCTGAGCTATATTCCAGCCCTGTGTTTATTTAAGTGTATCTTATGGCCAAGGATATGGTCTATTTTGGAAAAAGATCCATATCCTGCTAAGAAGAATGTGTATTCTGTTGACATTGGATAGAATAGTCTGTAGATATCTGTTAAGTCCATTTGTTCCATGGTGTAATTTAGCTCTAATGTTTCTTTGTTGATTTTTTTTGTCTGGTTGACCTGTCTCTTTGTGACAGTGGTGTATTTAAGGCCCATAATATGATTGTATTGGGGCTTATTTGATCTTTCGTATCCAGCCATTTCTGTTTTATGTAATTGGGTACATCTATGTTAGGTGCACATATGTTTATAGTTGTGAGCTCTTCTTGTTGGATTGGTCCTTACAGGTATATAGTGACTATCTTTGTCTCTTCTGATCTGTTGGTTTGAAATTTGCCTTGTCTGAGCATAGTACAGCCCCTTCTGCTTGTTTGTAGGCTGCAGTAGCACGGAGTATTGGTTTTCATCCTGTACCTTTAGTCTGTGTGCCTCTTTGTGGGTGAAGTGTGTCTGTTGCAGACAAAATATGGTTAGGGTTAAGCCAGGCTTGGTGGTGTATGCCTGAGGATTGCCATGAGTCCAAGGCCAGCCTGGGCTCCGTAGTGAGTTCAGGACCAACCTGGACTATAGAGCGAGACCCTGTCTCAAAAAAAAAGGTTGGGATTTCTTTTTGATCCACTCTGCTGGCCTGTGTCTTTTGATTGGCTAGTTGGGTCCATTAGCATTGAGAGTGATTATTGTAAGATGTTTACTGAATCTTGCCGTTGTCTTGATTTCCTGGTGTTGGTTCTTGCCTTGTTCTGTTCTGGGCTTACCTCAGTCTGTGGCTGCTGGCTGCTCACAGCCCTTCCCCAGAGGCCTGGGGTGGCTGCCTGGGCTCGCATGTCCTTCAGCCTCTGATGTGTCTCTGGAGCTTCTAGCCCTCCCTAGGCCCCCTTTCACTTCCTGGAGCTCTCCTCCCTCTCCAAGCTAAGTTAGGCAGGTAGTTTTTAACTGTATCTCAACTTCTGAGCCTATGAGGAGCCATGGAACAGCACTGGCATTCAGCCACCGTCTTGTGTGTCTGCCTGCTTCCTTAAGGTGTTGGTGTGATGATGTGGCAGTCAGTACGAGTGACTCCATTTTGGTTGTTCTGGACTTGTATGTGCTCAGGCAGGGACTTAGTTTAGAGCAATGGACTCCCATCATTTTTGTTAGCAAACCATAGTGCAGAGCTGCCCCTGCTGAATCACAGCATCGCAGTGCATGATAGTTACCTGTGTGCATCTTCTTCCTGCTCCCACTGGGGCTCCTTAGGCAGGGGCCAGGCATTGCTGTCTGGTTGTCATAACACTTTTGGAACAAATACATGCACACCTGCTGTACCCAGGCCTGGGTGGTGCGGGTGCTGTGTTTTTCCTACTCATTTCTGTTGACATTGATTCAAGAAGTTTCATGAAAAACCTCCAAAGTAAACCAAATAATCTCTCTCTTTTTTTCCCTAACAGTTCATCAGTAGAAGTACTGGCCCTGGGAAAATCCAAAAAGTACCCAGAGAAAATGCTTTCCTAATCAAGGAGCTGACCGTGAGTATATAAGCAACATTTGTTTTCCTAAACGTGACTGATTCTTGAGGATCTGGAGACAGAAGGCCTGTGTACTAGATAGGGGTGGGGAATGTCCAGTCCAGGGAACAGTCTACAACCCATCAAACCAAGGCAACTGTCACGTGAGGGGTGAGTTGGTTATATACTAATTAAGTAATCTTACCACGTTGGGAGACTGAGGCAGAGGATCACAAACTCAAACCCAGCCTGGTAACTTAGCAACTTATTGACATCCTGTCTCAAAAAAAAAAAAAAAAAAAGGCCTGGCAATGTAGCACAATGTACAGGCCCTGGATTCAATCCCTAGTAACAATGAGTAGATAAATAAATAAACAAATGTTTATAAATCTAGCAGGAAAATTTGTTGATTTTTTTTGAGACAGGGTCTTGCTCTGTAGCCCAGGCTGCTCTTGGACTCATGGCAATCATTCTGCCTCAGTCTCCTCAGTGCTGGGATTACAGGTGTGCATCACCACTCCCATTTTATGTGGTGCTGGGGAATCAAACTCAGGGGCCTGTACTTGCAATGCAAGCACTTTAACCACTGTGCCATTCTTCCATCTCCCTAACAGGCTAATTTATAAGTTGATCATTTTGGAGCTAAGGGAATGGTTGAAGTGTTTGCCTGGCATGCTCAAGGCACTGGGTTCAATTCCAGCACCACATAAAAATTAACTGGACATGGTGTGCAACCTCTAATCCCAGCACTAGGGAATCTGAGGCACGGGGATTGCTGTGTGTTCAAGGCCAGCCTGGGCTATTTAGTGAATTTAGGACCAGCCTGGACTACAGAGTGAGACCCTGTCTCAAAAAATAAATAATGAATAAATAAATAGTATCTAAATACAGTAGTTGAATGTTTCTATAAAAACCGATATTGAGGGGGCTGCAGGAATAGTGCAGCAGTTAGGGTGCTTGCCTAGCAAGAATAAGGCGCTGAGTTCAATTCCCCAGCACCACATAAGCTGGGCATGGTGGTGCACACATGTAATCCCATCACTCAGGAGTGGGGCTGAGGCAGAAGGATTGCTGTGAATTTGAGGACAGCCTGGGCTATACAATGAGTTCAGGACTAGCCTTGACTATAGAGTGAGACCGTGCCTCAAAAAAAAAATAAATAAATAAAACTGATATAGATTGCTTCTAAGAAGCACAACTGGGTGATGGTAGCTGGGAGGTCAGAGGGTTTATATACTCTGTGTGTGTGTGTGTGTGTGTGTGTGTGTGTGTGTGTGTGTGTTACTGGGAATTGAACCCAGGGCCTTTGCCCTGAGCTATATTTTACTTTTTAATTTTGAGAAAAAGTCTCACTAAAATCACTGTCTTGTCCAGACTGGGCTTGAATTTGTGATGATCCCATCTGAGCCTCTCAGAGTGCTAGAATTTCCGGCGTGCGCCACCATGCCCTGCTTCTTACTGTTCTTTTGGGTTCTGAATCATAACACTGGATTATTCAAAAAGTATAACCTATATACATTCTTCACAAAGGGCCACGGAGCTGGGCCCAATGGCACAGACCCATATCCTAGCTCTCCAGGAGGCCAAAGTGGGAACATCACCCTCCTGGAGTGACTTAGTGAGACCCTGACTCAGAATGAGAAATGGGTAGACTTTCTGGAGAGAGAAAGGAACTGTGGGAGGTGAGAGGATGGGAAGGGAGAGGGGAAGTCAAGATGATCAAGGTGGAGTGTGTACGTGCACCAATTCTTTAAGCTGAGTATTATTATTTATTACAAATACTAAGAAAAAGAATAATTTTAGAAAAAATTTAAAATTAAAAATGGGCTGGGAATGTAGCTCCTGGGATTGATCCCCAGTACCACAAAAGAAAGAAAGAAAGAAAGAAAGAAAGAAAGAAAGAAAGAAAGAAAGAAAAGAAAAGAAAGAAAAGAAAAGAAAAGAAAGAAGGGCTGGAGGAATGTCACAGCAGTTAAAGCACTTGCTGCAAAGCCCTGAGTTCGATTCCCCAGCACCACATAAGCTGGGCATGGTGATGCATGCCTGTAATCCCAGCACTCAGAAGGCTGAGGCAGGAGGATTGCCACTATTCCAAGGCTAACCTGGGCTCCACAGTGAGTTCAGGACCAGCCTGGGTTACAGAGTTAAGACCCTGTCTCAAAAAAGAAAGAGAGAGAAAGGAAGGAAGGAAGGAGGAAAGAAGTAAAGAAAGAAAGAAAAAGACCTAAAGGGCCTGAGGTATAATATGCCCAGGGGGATGTATGCGGTGCTGGGTTGCCTCCTCAGCCCTGAAATACATAAAGTATCTCAGTGTCACAGAGGCGCTGCTTTGGGTCCTCATAGCATCCAGCTGATGGGCTTTCATGTTCAGCAAGTGCTCTTTTGCTCCTTTTTTGTTGTTGTTGTTGTTTTGAGACAAGGTCTTTGTAGTCCAGGCTGGTCCTGAACTCACTGTGTAACCCAAGCTGGCCTTGAACTCAAAGGAATCTTTCTGCCTCAGCTGCCCAGTTTATGTGGTGCTGGGGAATGGAACTCAGGTCCTTGGCTTGCTAGCATGTGTTCTAACCCCTGTGCTGTTCCCTAGGCCCTCTGTGGCATCTCTCACAGCCTTGTGGCTTTGGTCGGTTGTAATGGCCCAGATTGCAGAGAAGATATCTTTCCTTTCCTGTTCTCTCCCAGCAAGAGCATCTTGACCATCTGCTGGTCAACCTGAAAATGGAAGCACTCTTTGTGAAGGACAGCTTCAATATCCGGTGGGTTGCCCAGACTGGATTTGTGGAAAACATCCAAACCGTCCTCAAGCAGTACAAGCAAAGCAGAGGATTATTGGTAACTACGACATCCCCTAAATTTCCAACCAAAGCAAGGAAAGGCAACGGATAATGAAAGTATTATCTTTTTCAAACTTCCAAAGTTCTCATTTCTCGTTGTGTTTTGTAGTTTCACAGATATGTTCAGGTCTGATCACCTACATATGTGCTAAAGTAATACTTGTCAACAGAATGTTACAAATTTTAAGTTAGCATCAATAATAACCATTACGCAAATTGAACACAATTAGTAGGTTTAAGACTGGTCATCACAAAGTTATTAATGTAAGAAAAAGCCAGGCCTGGTGGTGCAGGTCTATAATCCCAGCACTAGGAGGCTGAGGTGGGGGGATCCCAAATATGAACCCAGCCTGGACAGTTTAGCAACCTAGTGAGATCCTGTCTCAAAAATAAAAACAAGAAATGGGCTGGGCATGTAGCTTAGTGTGAAGGCCCTGGGCTCCATCCCAATACCAAGAAAAAAGGTATTAATAATAAGCACAGTTGCCCAGGCGCCTCCCTGGCTTGGCTGTGCCTGCACTAGGTGGGCCTGCAGGGAAGGTCAGCTGGGAAATAAAAGAGGCTCATCCCCCTGCTCTATCTACTGGCCAGAGGCTCTGCTGGTTGTGTTAATCATCACAACTTTCTAAGATGCTATTTTGAAAAAGTTAACAAGCTGTGCAGAGTGGCACCCATGTAGAATCTCAGTACTCTGGGAAACTGAGGCAGAAGGAGCAAGTTGAAGCCCAGCCTGAGTAAGTTATCTAGACTCTGACTCAAAAAATAAATAAGAAGGGCTGGGGGTGCAGCTCAGTAAAAAGGTCCTAGGTTCAATTCCCAGTACTGGGCAGTCTCTGACTGCCCCTTCCCTGATCTCCCCTAGTTTTAGTATATGTAGTATATTCAGCTCATGCCCATCTCTCCACTACGGTTTTCTGAAAGATGTATACACATCATGACATGGCTAAATGAAACTAATTTTTTTTTTGACAGGGTCTTGCTCTGTAGTCCAGGCTGGTCCTGAACTCACTGTGTAGCCCAGGCTGGCCTTGAACTCATAGCAATTCTCTCCTGCCTCAGCCTCCCAAGTGCTAGGATTATTGACTTGCGCCACCACACCCAGCGTTATGTGGTACTGAGGAATCAAACTCAGGGCCTCGCACTTGCAAGGCAAGCGTTTTATCCACTGTGCCATTCCTCCATCCCCCTTTTTTTTTTTTTTTTTTTTTGCGAAGGTATCTCACTAATTCACTAACTCACCCATGCTGGGCTGTAACTTAGCAATCCTCCTGCCTCTGCCTCACATGGCACTGGGCCCAGCATGGTAGATATATTATAGATGAGGAAACTGAGGCATAGAGACATGAGGCAACTTCTTTAAAGTCAGACAGGTATAATCCTGATACACTGATAGGCTGAGGCAGGAAGATCTTAAGTTTGAATACATCCAGGTTGAGTTTAGTAACTTACCAAGACTCTGTCTCAAAATCAAAATTAAAAACAGGCTGGGAATGTAGCTCAGTGTGAATGACCTGGGATTGGATTTCTAATTTAAAAAAAACAAAAAAACCAAAGCCTCTCAGCTAACCAGGTATTGAAACATGGACCGCAGACGTAGCCAGGAGGGTCCCACCTCTCCTCAGGGCTCCACACCTCCATTCAGAAAGCAGATAAATGGTCACAAGTGAGAAAGTTGACGACTCTGCAGAGTAACTCATGGGTAGCAGGTGTCTGGTAATTGCAGCTCTGGCTGAGCGTGGATTGCTGCACAGAAGTAAGTACAATGTCCCCGCTGTCCTAAAGCCATAAAAGCCCATAGGTCTGGTGTGTCCCCCTGTGATGGAGCAGAGGAGCCATCAGCCGTGGGACACTCCAGCTCTCCTACGTGCAGGCCGCCATCTTGGGCTATCTCTGTCCTCAGATTTGTGAGCCTCCCGAATAGACCCTTTTTGTTATAATTTCTGTAAATTCTGCCTTCTGAAAGAACTCAAACTAATACAGAAGAAGAAAGTTTTTTTGTGAATGCATTTTGAGAACCACAGTAAATGTTAAAGGTAATTAAAAATGAAATTCAGTCCAGAAACAATATTCAAGTGATAATATAGCTCCCTTGTGCTCGGGATCAGAATTTTAGGGGCTTTTCCCCCCTTTTTTGTTACTGTCCTGAGAATGGCACAATACAAATGAGTCTGGTAGTGTGTCATACTTGAGTACTTGCTCTTTAGTACTTTGTGTGTGTGTGTGTGTGTGTGTGTGTGTGTGTGTGTGTGTCTAGGTGACTGGGGATCAAGCCCATGGCCTTCACAATGAGCTATATCCCCAGCCCACTTAAAAAAAATTTTTTTTTGAGGCAGGGTTTCACTCTGTGTGGTTCTGGTTGGTCCTAAACTCACTATATAGCTGTCTTAGGTACTTATTCATTGCGGTGACAGAATACCCAACATCCATATCTTAAGGGAGGAAAGATTATCCAGCGCACAGTTTCAGAAGATCTCACACAGTCCATTCATGGGGCAGTCGGCAACAGTGGAAGCACATGGCAGAGGCTGGAGAGCTGCTCACGCCACTGCAGACAGAAGCCAAGTGAAGCAGGAGCCATGCCCATGCCTGGAGACTCAGGCAAGGCTTGAGCTTTACCAGGAAGAAGCTGTAAAAATGTTTCTTCTTTCATTACTGCAAGCTGCTGGGTTGGGTCCCAGCAGGGCAGGTGCGCCTCCCTCACTTCCTAGCCCACAAATCACTGCACACCCCTAAAAGCTCTGCTCCCCAGTCCCCAGTAGCTACAAGTTGACACTCTGTCCGTGTCAAACCCCGAGCACCTGCCCCTTCCAGCCAGGTCCTACTTCCCACTAACACACAGTTTCAAATACTGAGGCTTTTGGGGAACAACCATACAGTAGCCCAGTCTGGCCTCAAATTCTCGACAGTCCCCCTGCCTCGGCTTCCCAAGTGCTGGGATTATGGGGGTGCACCAACAAGCCCGGCTCCATCCGTTTTTGTTTTTTTTTTAATTTGGATTTTGAGACAGAGAGTCATTAAGTCACTAAGTCACCCAGGCTGGGCTCAAACTTGGTGATCAGAGTTCCTCTAGTGTTTTTTAATTATAAGCCTGCACCATCAGGCCGGCTTCTTTGGCATTTGGAAACATCCCTGCACAGAACGTGTTGAGTGTCATTTCCCCTAGGCCGAGTTCAGTGCACAAAGTACATGCAGTTAGGTCCCTGCAGATTGTTGGATGTGAACCAGGCCATGGACCATGGGACAAGGAGCAGGGACTCTCAGGATGCTGTGGTGGTGGCCATGATGACAGGTGGTGGGGGCGGAAACGCTGGAGTCTGGATGGAGGAGAGACTGTGAAGAGGACACAGCCCTGGCCTAGCGCCCTCTGCCTAGCGCACATGGTGTTCCTCTGTGCCTCTTACAGCCGGTCAAGATCTGTATTCTGGGTCCACCTGCCGTGGGAAAATCCAGTATTGCAAAAGAATTATGCAAGTACTACAAGCTGCATCACATCACACTGAAGGAAGTCATTTCCGAAGCCATCGCCAAACTGGTAACACTTCCAATTAACTTTACCTAATTGGGAATTTTTACATTTAAAAAATGCTTTCTTGCCAGGTCTGGTGACACAGACCTGTAATTCCAGCACTCTGGGGGGCTGAGACAAGGGGATCAAAAGTTCAAGCCCAGCCTGGGCAATTTAGTGACCTAATGACCCTGTCTCAAAATAAAAATAAAGTGGGGCAGGGGGAGGAGCGGGGAGGGTGTCCCATACCTGGAATCCCAGCATTTGGGAAGCTGGGGCAGGAAGATTGTTGTGTTCATGGCCAGCCTGGGTCACTTAGTGAGTTCAAGACCAGCCTGGACTACAGAACAAGACCTGTCTCAATTAATTAGAATAAACTGAGGATGTAGCTCGGTGCCAAGGCCAATTCCGAGGAATGACCAAAAGAATTGCTTTTCTTAGTCTCAGAATAAGAAAGCAACTAATTTCACATGTCAGGGAGTTATGTTATTTTAATTGGATTTTATTATTGGCCACAGTTATGAAAAATACAGAATCCTATAAGGCTTTCCTCTGAGAGATAAAGACATCTAGACATCTTTCATAGATTATCCTTGGAAATTAGTCTACTTCCAGGTTTTGGTTCTTTTTTTTTTTTTTTTCAATTTTGTGGTTTGAAGACGAGGCCTTCCTAAGTTCCTAAGTCCCTAAGTCGCTGGGCTCCAACTTGTGGTCCTCCTGTCTTAGTCCCCAGCATGCTGGGGTGGCAGGCCTGAGCACCGGGTCCAGCTGCATCCCCAAGTTTTCTCTCACTTGCTGGGTGGCCTGGTGGGAGCGAATCTGTGGGGCTCTGAACAGTGTGAGTGTCCTTGTGGAGCACAGGAGGCAATTGTGGCACCTAAGGACAGAGGGGAGGAAGAAGGCGAAGAGGAAGAAGAGGAGGAGAACGTGGACGACGCTCAGGAGCTCCTGGACAGCATCAAGGAGAACATGGAGCAGAATGCAGGTAATGCAGCACCGGCGCTGCCTTGCTCAGCAGTCACTGTTTTTTAAAAAGTTAGGGATAGGGGCCAGAGGAATTGCTCCATGGTTAAAGCACTTGCCTAGCAAGCGCTAAGTCAAACACTAAGTACTCAAGATTGATTCTCCAGCACCACGTAAGTTGGTGCTTTTAGTCCAGGCCAGCCTGGACTCCATAGGGAGTCAAGGACCAGTATGGACTATGGAGTAAGATCCTATCTCAAAAAACACTTTTAAAACAGTACCAGCTTTCTCATAAAATCTGTGAATCTTCCCTCATAATTATTATTTTTAATATTATATAACTTTGCAAAACATAATAATTATATTCAACATAAGGAATTGGTCTAAAATCTTTAAAAATATATATGCATGAGTTAGGGATGGATAGGTAAGTAAAATGATAAACCAAATCTGGCAAAAATGTTAGTAATTAGTAAAATGTGAGTAAGTAATTTATGAAAGCTAAAAAAAAATCTGAAATACCTAAGCATGCCACTCTATCCATTTCTCTAAGTGTAGTATCCTTATGTGATATAGATTTAAGTTCATTTAATGTACCAATTCAGTGTAGACTTAAGATTGTCTAATGTAGCATGTTTTTTGAATGTACAAACATTTACCTTCCAGGACTCAGCTAAGGAATATGAAATTTAACTTCTTTTTCTTTCTCACATTTTCTAGCCTTGTGAATTTCATTGTTATAGTTCTCTTCTCATGTGGACTGGTGGGTGAGGCCATGTTAAAGATTTCAACAAAGATATAGTAAGATACAGAAAAAAAGAACTTTCACCAGATCATCCCAGTGAAGGGCCCTGCTGGACCCAGAGGACAGAAATCAAGATATATCCACTGCAGTCCATTCGAGGGGTGGGAAAATGAGCTAACAAGTGGTGGTTTGAGTGGTGAAGTGAGTCAGACGCAGAAGCTTAAATATGTTAAATACCACATGGTCAAAAATGGGGAGGCGAAGGGATTGTAATATTGATGTGATATATAAGTGCACAAAATACTCAAGTTCATTGTAAACATTATGTGTTGCATATATATTAATAAAAATGGGGCAGAAAAGCACACACACTTCTCCCTTAAGGGCAAGAGAAAGGATTCTCAATAATGCCTTAGACTACACCACTGTTTTCAAAGTAAGTTCAGAGGGCTGGAGGTATAACGTAGCAGCTAGAGTTCCTGCCCAGCAAGCACAAGGCCCTGGGTTCAGTTCTCCAGCACCACATGAGCTGGCGTTGTAGCGCACACTCATGATCCCAGCACTGTGGAGGCTGAGGCACCATTGCTTTGCGTTCAAGGCCGGCTGGGGCTCCATACTGAGTTCAGCATCAGCTTTGTCTTGACCTTGTCTCAAAAAAAAAATTTAGAACATAACCATTATGTAGAATTCAGCCATAGTATTTTTTTTCTTTCTCTCAGGTCGGCTAGAAGATCAATATATAATTAGATTTGTGAAAGAAAAGCTGAAATCTATGCCTTGTAGAAATCAAGGCTATATTTTGGATGGATTCCCCAAGATGTACGACCAAGCAAAAGACCTGTTCAATCGTAAGTTTCCATTCTTTTTATTTTATTTTGAGTGTTTATATTCAGATAACTTACAACCTTATTGTTTAGAGAACTATTCACTCAGTTAAATGAAAAGCTAGAGCTAGGCATGGTGGCATATGCCTGTAATCCCAGCACTCAGGAGACTGAGGCAGGAGGATTGCTGCAGTTCAAGACCAGCTTAGGGTCTGTAGTGAGCTCAGGACCAGCCTGAACTACAGAGCAAGATTCTAACTTAAAAGAGAGAAGTTGGAGAGATTTTTGTATGTATGAATCCTGGCTCATATTTGTGTGTGTGTGTGTGTGTGTGTATGTGTGTGTGTGTGTGTGTGTGTGTGGTACTGGGTATGGGCCTTCACACTAAGCTAAATCCCTGGCCCATTTTTGCAGGGTCTCACTACGTTGTTAATTGGCCAGGGGTTGGGCTGTGACTTGCAATCCTTCTGTCTCAGCCTCCCATAGTGCTGGGATTACAGCCTGTGTCACTGGGTCTGGCTTGTTTCATCTTTTTTTTTTTTTTTTGGCTTGTTGCATCTTTTATGATGTCCGTAGATTTTTTTTTTTTTTTTTGAGACAGGGTCTCGCTCTGTAGCCCAGGTTGGTCCTGAACTCGGTGGTGTAGTCCAGGCTGGCCTTGGACTCAGGACAGTCCACCTGCCTCAGCCTCCCTAGTGCTAGGATTATAGGCATGTGCCACCACACCCAGCTTTATATGGTTCTGGGGAATAGAACTCAGGGCTTTGTGCTTACAAGGGAATCTCTTTAACCACTGTGCCATTCCTCCAGCCCCTTATTTTACTTTTTATAGCATGAACACTCCACATGCACACAAGGTTCCCCTTTTGTTTGTTTGTTTGTTTGTTTTTGAGAAAGGGTCTCACTCTGTAATCGGGCTGTTCCTAAACTCACTGTGTAGCCCAGGAACACACAGCCATCCTCCTGCCTCAGCCTCCTGAGTGCTGAGATTACAGGTGTGTACCACTATGCCTGGCTATGTAATGTTGAGTAATAGAATTCAGGATCCTGCTAGGCAAGCACTCTAACCGCTGACCTACGCTCAGCCCCTCCTTTGCTGAAGTTTAAAGCACACCTAAGGCATTGCAGGCTCGGTGCTCCATGAACACCAGGTCTCTAGCATTTATTCATCTTGCTGGACTAAGCTCTGTTCCCATTGGTTAATAATTCTCCTTTTCTGACCACTCCCAAGCCCAGGCAGTCACCGCCACCAGGTCTCCTACTGTATGAATTTCACTGTCTCCCGCCTGTCAATGGGATCCTGTGGCCTTTATTCTGTCAGTGAGATCCTGTGGCCTTTATTCTCCTGCTGCTGTCCTACTTCATTACCGTAATGCTCTCAGGGTCATCTGTGTTGTCATACATGGCAGAATTACCTGTCCGTTAACTTATTTTTTATTTTTGCTGAATTGATTGAACCTATGGTGTTTGCACTGAGCTACATCCCTGGCCCTTATTATTTTTATTTTTATTTTTATTTTGAGACGGGGTCTCACTAAGTCACTGAGTTGCTCATGGTGGGCTCTCACCTGTGATCCTCCTGTCTCAGCCTCCCAGAGTACTGAGATTACAAGCCTGCACCACTTCTTGGCTTAGTAATGCTAGGCAAACTCAGGGCCTTACGCGTGTTAAGCAAGCTCTCTCACTTCTGTGCTGTTTCTCCAGAATTTCCTTTTTAAAGACTGAATAGTATTCTAAGTATGTGCATACTGCATTTTTAAATCTATTAATTTGTCAATGGACTTTTAAGTTGTGAGACTGCTTTTGTCCTACATATTCTGTCTGTGGTGAGTGTTCATTTGTGACTGCTAGTTATGTTACAGTATTTGCATTTTTGCTGTGACCCCTAACAATATGTCATTAAACACCTATATTTTGTTTTATCAGAAGATGAGGAGGAGGAGGAGGAGGAAATCAGAGGCAAGATGTTTCCCATTGATAAATTAATTATACCTGGTAAGTTTAAGATATTTGTCTAAGATATTATATTTAAAGAAATGTTATTCAGCTTCTTTCTTTTTTTTCTTTCTTTTCTTTTTTTTCTTCAGTACTGAAGACTAGACAGAAGGCCTTCACTCTCAGCCAAATCCCCAGTCCTCTTTTTATTGTTTATTTGAGACAGGGTCTCACTGAGGCCGAGTTGCCCACAGTGAGCTCTAATGAGCAAACTTGCGATACTCCTGCCTCTGCCCCCAAAGTGCTGGGATTACAGGCCTGCACCCCATGCCAGTTTCTCTCTCTCTCTCTCTCTCTCTCTCTCTCTCTCTCTCTCTCTCTCTCTTATTCTCTCTCTCCATAAACCCTCTAGTATTGAGGATGGAAGATTGAGTATTGGGTGTCCTTGCACTATTGCTGAGCTCCATCCCCAGACCATGTATGTATTTATTTATTTACTTACTTACTTATTTGAGATAGGGTCTTGTTCTGTAATCCAGGCTGGTCCTGAACTCATTATGTAGCCCAGGCTAGCGTTGAACTCATGGCCATCTGCCTGCCTTAGCCTCTCAAGTGCTGGGATTACAGGTGTGTACCAGAATGCCCAGTTTATGTGGTGCTGGGGAATCAAATTCAGGGCCTTGTGCTTGCCAGGCAAGTGCTTTAACTGCCCTGCTGTGACGCAAGCCCTTCTTTTCATGTTTTGAGGCAAAGTCTCACTAAATTGAGCACTGCCATGGTTTGGATCTTGAGTGCCCCCCCCCAAAAAGTCTCATTTTTTGGAGCCATATACTGTTGTGAGGTGGGGCTTGTCTGGAAAGGGTGAATTCTTGGAGCTTGACCTGACAGGATTGTGTCACTTGTTGAAACTAGGGGTTGCACAGGTTGGAAATTTCTGGTTTGTGTTAATGACTTGGGGGCCAGAAAGTAAGAGAGGTGCACCCATCTTGGGCAAGGGGGGCCCAACAGGCAGCTTGAATGAAGTAAAGGAAAGAGGAAGAAACACTGCTAAAAGCCACTTTCTTGGAAAACTCTAGCCCTTCCTGAGTCTCCAGAGATCAATTCTTCCTACTTCACTTGGTTTCTGTCTGCAATGCTGTGGGCAGCTGTCCAGCCCCTGCCGTGTGTTTCCACCGTTGCCAGCTGCCCATGAACCAACTGTGTGACACCTTTGAAACTGTGAGCTGAATAAATCTTTCCTCCCTTAAGGTGCAATGTCCAGTCTCCTATCACAGCAACAAGAAAGTAACTAAGACAAGCCACTAGCCTGGAACTTGCAAATCTTCAATTTCAGTCTCCTGAGTAGCTGGATTACAAACATGTATGCCCCATTCCCAGACACGGTGTCTCTTTTGCTCCAGAATAATCTTTTTTCCTGTCCCAGGGATGGAGCACCAGGCTTTCCCGTTGACCTAAGATTCCTATCCCCTTTTTCTTTTCTTTTTTCTTTTTTCTTTTTTATACTAGAGAGTTGAACCCTGGGCCTCTGCCCTGAACTACATATCTCTACATATCTGGTCTTTTTTTTCAAAGAAATATGAGACTTTAATTATCTTTTTGCAAAAAGGGTGACCTTCCCACATGCAAGTGAAGAAAGGCACACCAAAAATATGGTGGATGGAGATTTTAAATCCCTAGGTTGCAAGTCCCTCCTCTGACTTTTAAATTTGGCAAGCCAGCCATCAAAGCATTTTGCTCAATAACTGAGATGATCTTGTTGGAAAGGCAAAGTGAGGCCTGACTTGGAAGCTGATGGCACAGGGCTGTTACAGGGTCTTCCTGTCTATACCTTCTACTGCTTTTATTAAAAGGAAGGGGCCCAATCCCAGCTTCTTGGGAAGTGGAGGCCGGAGGATTACAATTTCAAGATTAGCCTGGGCAGCTTAGCACAATCGTGTTAAAATTTTACTTTATTTAATTAATTTAGTTAGTTGTTTATTTGTGGTATTGGGGATTAAACCAGGGCTCTCGCACTAAGCCACATTCCCAGACATATTTTTCTTTTGATTTTGAAATAGGCTCTCATGCTAAATCACTATGTTGCTCAGCCTGGGCCCTGACTTTTGACTCTTCTGCCCCAGCCACTCAGAGCACTGGGATTACAGGCCTGTGCCACCTGTGCTTCAAATTTTTGTTTTGTTTTTGGACACAGACTTGCTCTGTAGCCCAGGTTGGTCCTGAACTCACTGTGGAGCCGAGGCTAGCCTGAAACTCATGGCAATCCTCCTGCCTCAGACTCCCACGTGCTGGGATTACAGGCATGTGGCAACACACCTGGCTTATGTGGTACTGAGGAATTGAAGTCAGGGCCTTGAGCTTGCTAGGCAAGTGCTTTAACCACTGAACTATGCCCTAGTCCCGGGCTTCAAAATTTAAAAGAATAAAAATATATGTAAATTGAAAGAAATAAAAGAAAGAATGAAGAGGAAACAGGAAATATAATAGATTTACAAACTCTTAATTGGTTGGGCCTCAAGGGCAACTTCTGGAAATGTGGTGATTTACTATTCTCTATGAGAAGTAGCCTGAGACCAGTTTTCTGGGCTGTGCGGGGCAGCACACAGTCCTGGCTGGCGCCCGATGACCAGGTTGGCGCTGGCACGCCTGCCCTGCTGTACCTGCTTAGGCCCACTGCTCTGTGTCAACCCCAACTCCTCAGCGCTTCTCCTTTGCTATAGAATTTGTCTGCGTCCTGGATGCCTCGGATGAGTTTCTGAAGGACCGTGTGATGAACCTCCCCGAGAGCATTGTGGCGGGGACTCACTACTCCCAGGACCACTTCCTCCGGGCTCTGAGCAACTACCGCGACATCAATACCGAGGACGAGACAGTCTACAACTATTTTGATGAAATTGAAATCCACCCAATCCACATTGGTATGAAATGGGCTCCAGGAGTGTGTAAACATCCTGACCCAGGACCCTCCAGCTAACCCCGGCCGCATGCTGGTGACTGTGGGACTGGGAGGTGGGGGAGGATACAGCCCTGTGATAGGGCTCAGAAAGCCACAGGTTATGAATAGCACTGCTGGGGCCTGAGGAATAGCTCAGCGGTTAAAGTGTTGCCTAGCAAGCACAAGGCCCTGAGTTTGAATCTCCAGCACCACATATGATGGGCCTGGTGGTCCAGGCCTGACATTCCAGCACTCAGCAGGCTGAAGCAGGAGCATTGTCCTGAGTTTGAGGTCATAGTGAGTTCAGGACTAGCATAGACTACAGAGCAAGACCTCAAGTCCCTGTCTCAAAAAAAAAAAAAAAAAAGGCACTGTCTGGGAGGCTGAGACAGGAGAATTACAAATTCAAACGCAACCTGGGCAACTTAACAAGACTCTGGACTCTGTTTTTGTCTCAAAATCAAAGATCAGAATGCGATGGAGACGTAGGTCAGTGTGAAGGCATTGGGTTCCATCCCCAGTAACACAGAGAGGGGCCACTCCTCCGGGGGAGTCGTTTTACCTGGGGACATGTGATGAGGAGCATGCTGGAGTTTGTGTGTGGTACGGAGGATTTAGCCCGCAGCCTTCATACTGTACTACCTCCCCAGCCCCTTCTGTTTGTTTTATTCTTTTATTAGTATATACTTGTGATACGTAACAGCAATCAGCTTAAGAAATTGGTGCATTTATGTGTCACATCTTGATCATGTTCACTTCCCTTCCCCATTCCTGCCCTCATTCCCCTCTTCCTCTCCACAAAATCTGTCTTCCTGCTTTCTTCCATCTTTCTTTTACTTTGCTTTTTTTACTTCTTTGATAGTTTGGTTTTCTCATATTAGAGAAACCATGTGATATTTAACCTGATTCACTTCACTAAGCATGATAGTTTCCTACAAATGATTCAAATTTATCTTATGTTCCAGCCCTTTTTTAAAATGTTGAAACAGTGTCTCACTAAGAAACTAACTTGCTCAGGCACTCAGGCCCCACACTCTGGATGGCTGAGGGAAGGTGATGGCAAATTTGAGCCCAACCTGGGCAATTTAGCAACTCCATGAGGCTTAAAATAAAAAAATAAAAATAGCTGAGGATGTAGCTCCAACATGAAGGCCCTGGGCTTCACTCCTAGTACTCAAAACAAACAAAAACCAACCAAAAAACAAAACAAAACAAAACAAAAACCTGAGAAAGGATATAGGATTTATTATTATTATTTCAAAGATTTTGTGAGGAGCTCATCACCTGTCAACAAATCTTTCTCCTCCTACTCTTTTCTTCTTTTTTGTGGTACTAGGAATCAATTCCAGAGCCTTAACTTAACACTGAGCTATATCTACAGCCTATTTTTTAATTTTTTACTTTTGAGACAGGGTCTTGCTAAAATGCTAAGTTGCCCAGGCTGGGCTTGAACTTTTGATCTTCCTTCCTCAGTTTCCCAGAGTACTTAGATTACAGGCCTGTGCCACCAGACTTGGCTTCTTTTTGGTTTTGATATTAACCTTACGCACATGCACACGCACGTCCCCAGACTGGCCTCAAACTCACAGCAATCCTCCAGTATCAGCCTCCTGAGTGCAAGCGTTCTACACACTGAGCTATCCCCAGCTCTAGTCAATATCCTTGAGTTTCAGTGCTCATGGTAGGCAAGTGCTTTAACCACTGAGCTACTCCTCCAGCCCTTCCCCTCCCCTTTTTTGAGATAAGGTCTCACTCTAGTCTCAGTTGCTCCTGATCTCACTTTGTATTCCAGGCTGGCCTTGAACTCACAGCAATCCTACTGCCTCAGCCTCCCAAGCTCTGAGATTACAGACATGAGCCACAATACACAGCTAATTTTTATGTGGAGCTGTGGAATTGAACCCAGGGCCTTGTGTATATTAGGCGAGCACTTAACCATTCAGCAATGCCTCCAGACCCAGTTCCCCCCTTTATTTCAGTTTTGATTTTCAGACAAGGTATCAGTAAGTTGCTTAATTATCGGGCTGGACTTGAATTTGTGATCCTCCTGCATCAGCCTTGCTGGGACTGCAGACCAGCGCCACCAATCCCAAATGAGAAAAATAATTGTGAACCACACTCTCAACCAGAAGAGGAAACTCCACGTGGCGATTCACATGATTTATGAGCATGAATTTGCACTAACACGACATTTCCCTAGTTGCCAGCCAGGCTGGAATGTTAAGTCCATGTTGATCTCCTTTCTCTCCTGGTATTTAAAGATGTCGAAAAACTTGAAGATGCTCAGAACAGACTTGCGATCAAACAGCTCATCAAAGAGATCGGGGCACCTCGGAATTTTGGGTTAACAGATGAGGAAAGGGCAGAACAGGAGCTGAGGGAGGCAGAGGAGCGGCTGGCCAAGGAGGCTGCCCAGGCAGCAGAGCGCGAGCGGAAGGAGGCCGAGGAGGAGGCACAGAAGCTGGCCAGCTGGCGGGCATGGGTGAGTGTGCGTGCGGCCGTCCCGCCGGTTGGGCTTTCATCCCGCTATGGAGAGATGTCGTGGAAATGAGCAAACACGGTGGTTTTGTTTGCGTTGTTTGATTTTTTGGTTACGTTTACCGTTTTATTTGTTCATTTGAGACAGGGTCTTACTCTGTAGTCCAAGCTGGTCGTGAATTCACAATGGAGTCTTAAACTCCCAGAAATCCTGCAGCAGCCTCTAGAGAGCTGGGATTGCAGGCCTGTGCCATCGTGCCTGGTATGCACAGTGCTGGGGAATCAAACTCAGGGCCTTGAGCGGGCCAAGCAGGCACTCTAACCGAAATGTTATTCCTCCTGCCTTGTTATGTATACCACTTATAAAAAGATATCCACGGTCTTTTTCTTAGCATGAATTGAAAAACTACTCATGGCGGGGCTGAGAATATAGCTCAGTGTAAAGGTCCTGGGTTCTATCCCCAGTAACACACACACACACACACACACACACACACACACACACACACTCTCCAAAAGCTACCTTTTGTGAATAGTATCAATAATATATATCATGTAAATGTGTAACATTTTACCGTCTGTTAACCTTGGGATTTGATTCGCTCTTCCTCCATTCACTCCTCTCTCCAAGTCCCTAAGCCTGCAAGTGTTTGTGTCCGCCCAGCATAGCACCCAGTCCATCCACTTTGCCTGACCAGGGGTCACTATGTCTCACTAGAATTATGCAGGGTCTTCCTGCTGAACTCCCCAGCTCGTCCCTGCCCTCCTCCTGTGTGTCCCCATGCTGCTACCAGGGGATCCTGCTGGAATGCAGACCTACCACAGCCCTCTCTGTTTAAAACCCTTCCCTGGCCATCCAGCACTGTTAAGTGAAAGTTCAAACTCCATTGTTCACACTCAGTACTTATTGTGTGACCTACTTGCTCCTAGTATTTTTCTAATTTTTTTCTTTTTCGTCCTTTTTTTTTTCTTTCTTTCTTTCTGTAACAGCTCTTTATTTAGAAACAAAGGATAGAAGGGTAAAAGCCCCCACTATCTGCGAGGGGTACCTGAGTAGGGTGCCCCCTACTTTTCTAACTTGAAACAATACCACATTCATCACCTCAAACCATCTGCATGATGAACTTTCTTAATTGCCTCACATCTTTACTGACAGCATCTTTCTCATGAGGCCTTTTCTGGTCACCATATGTAAAATTTCAACTCTGACCCCTTACCACATAGCCTCTTTTCTATGTTCCTCTTTCTACTCAGTCTAATGTATTTTGTGTATTTACCTTGTTTCTTGCCTTTTCTCTCCACAGAATTTAAAGTTATGTGAGGACAGGGTATTGGTTGATGTTGTCCACTATTGTATTTTTAATATCTAGAATAGTACCTGACATGTAACAGGCACACATTAAATATGGAAAGAAGGGAGGAAAGAAGTGTGGAAGGGAGGGAGAGGACATTTCTTATGCCTACATGATTAGGTGACCAGTTCATCTCAGCACATACTTCTAAGGTTTGCTGTGTCAGACCAGGGATAGCCTAAAGCTTTTGGTTTTGTTTTATTTGTTTTGGTACTGGATTGAACCCAGGCCCTTCAAATTGAGCTGTTTCTCAAAAAGAAATCTAAGCTGAATGGGAGGGAGGAGAGAAGACATGATTAAGATGTAAGATATATATATATATATATATATATATATATATATATATATATATATATGTATATATGTATATACATGCCAGTTCCTCAAGTTAAATATAATTCTTATGTATCACAACCATATACTAATAAAAATAATAATTATGGGTGAGAGGGAAAGAAATAATCCAAGCCATGCATGGTTGGTGGCACATATTTATATGAACACTCTGGGAAGCTGAAGTAGAAGGATCACAATTTCAAGTCCAGCCTGGGCTGCATTAATGTGATCTGGACTACCTTCCAAGATTCTGTCTCAAAAGAAAAAAAAGAAAGCAATGATCTAGTTTATATTTTCTAAATGACTAGACAGGACTAGCTTAGCAGTTAGAGCATTCTCAGGCATGAGGCCCTGAGTTTGATTCCCCAGCACCACATAAACTGGGCAATCTCAGCATGTAGGAGGCTGAGGCAGAAGGATGGCCATGAGGGTTAGAGGCCAACCTGGGCTACAGGTCAAGACCCTGTCTCAAAATAAATAAATAAATGACTAGTCAGCTGTTGTAATACTACTTGCGTCTTTTCTGCTGACTGGGAATGCCATCTTTATCATAAGGTGGTAAATTTTTACTAGTGTATAATTCAGAAGAACGCTGAGGGGAGTTTTGTAACAAGGTCCTCCCCTTTCTGACTGTAAATTTCCTCCTCTAAATGTTCTATTTATAGAATAAACGACTAGAGGAAGTGAAAAGAGAAGAAAGAGAATTACTGGAGACTCAGTCTACTCCCCTGAGAAACTACTTAATGACCTACGTTATGCCAACTCTTATGCAGGGCCTGAATGAGTGTTGCAAGGTTAGACCTGACGATCCCATTGACTTTCTGGTAAGAGATTTAATTTTATTAAACAGTGATTTGAATAGAACGTATGCTGGAGGAATGGCTCTGCTAGGCAAGCGCTACATCAAGCGCTAAGTACCCGAGTTCGATTCCCCAGCACCACATAAACCGGGTGTGGGGGTGCACTCCTGTAATCCCAGCACTTGGGAGGCTGAGGCGGGAGGATTGCTGTTGAGTCCAGGGCCAGCCTGGGCTCCATAGTGAGTCCAAGACCAGCTAGGGCTACAGAGTGAGACCCTGTCTCAAAAAAAAAAAAAAAAGAAAGAAAGAAAGAAAAGAAAAGAGAAAAGAAAATAACATGTGCCAGAAATTTAGCAAAAACCAGTTGAGACAGAAACACCAGTTATTGGGAAACAGCTTCTAATACATTTGCAGTTTGCAATAAGATTTCTTCTTTTCTTCTCCTCCTCCATCTCCCTCTCCATCGTCTCTCTCATATTATTATATAATAAGATACTCATCATTTATTTGGAAACGAAGAATCTATGTACTTTATTTTTTAAATGTGCACGCACGTGTATATGTATGTGTATGTGAGATGCTGAAGATCAAACCCAGGACCTCCTTTGTATGAGGCGAGTGCTCTCCCACTGAGCAACATAATCTGCCTTTATTTTTAAATTATAAATGAGATGTTGCCAAACATGGTTGTGCATGCCTATAACCCCAGCACTCAGGAGGCTGAGGCAGGAAGATTGCCAGGAGTTTGAAGCCAGTCTGGGCTACACAGTGAGTTCGTAGACTGGACTACAGCCTGTCAAAAAGAAAAGAAAAAGGTGTAGTACATGCCTGTAATCTTGGTACCCGTAAGTCTGATGCCAAAGAAGAAAAATTTTAAGTCCAGCGTGGGAAATTTAGCAAGATCCAGTCTCAGGCTAAATAAATAAAAAGGACTGGGGATGTGGCTCAGTGGTAAAGCATCTCTGGGGTTCTATCCTCAGTATCATCCCAAAAAGATCAATAATAAATACCTTCCAAGCTGGGTGTGGCAACACATACCTATAATACCAGCACTCTGGGAGGCTAAGGCAGGAGGATTGCAAATGCAAGCCCAGCCTGGCCAACTTAGCAACTTAGGGGGACACCTTATCTCAAATAAACAATAAAAAAGAGTTGAGATGTCGCTCAGAGCAAAAAGCCCTGAGTTCAATCTCAAGCAGCAAATAAATAAATAAATAATACCTTACAAATTGTTGACCTTTTTTTTCTCTTTTAATTAAAGGCAGAATATCTCTTCAAGAATAACCCTGAAATGCAATAAAAATTTGAAGATCTTGTGTCCTAGAACTTTCAGGAACTAGAAATCAATTTAACATGGTAATTTGAAAAATTGTTTCCAAGATACTTTTTCTGGTTTTGAACTTTTTTCTTTAAGCAAACATTCAATAAAGTACAATCAATACAAAAAGCTTTGTGGCAGTAAATGACTACCTACCTCATCAAACTTATACTTGCCAAATATCCCAATAAAGGGCTCTGCTAGACTCAGAGAAGAGGCATCAAGATCTGACCACTGCAGCCCATTCTAGGGATAGGAAGCTGAGCTAGAGTGGTGATTTGAGTGAAATGAGTCAGATGCAGAAGCTGAAATATGTTAAGTATTGTTTGGATTCTCTGATTTGGGAAACCCAGAATACAGGCATTCTGTAGAACCACATGGTGTGATAGTGGGAGTTGGAGGATGGTGTGGGAAGGCCAAAAATGGGAAGGGATTGTAAAGTTGATGTGATATATATGTGCATAGAATATTCAAGTTCATGTAAACATCATGTAATGCATATGTATGTTAGTAAAAATGGTGGGGAAAAATTATACTTGCCAAGTCAAGGGGCGAGCACCTGTGCACAGCCTGCGAGCACATATTGCTTTAATACCTTATCCTCAAGTCAGTGTAAGTGCTCTGCCTCTGCATATGCATAGTTGGAGTGATTAGATTTATACCACGAACAAATCAGAGCATATATAATTTCTAGCACAAGGCTAATGATTTTATGCAACCTTTTTGGACCCCAATACCAATGGTATGAGAGATGGAAATAATGGGAGGTCAAGACAGGAGGATTTTAAGTTCGAGCCCAGCCTCGGCACCTTCACAGCTTACTGAGTTAGCAAGATCTTGTCTCAAAATCAACAAGTAAAAAGTGGGGCTGGAGGAATATCTCAGTGGTTAAAGCACTTGCCTAGCAAGCGCTAAGTACCTGGGTTGGACTCTCCAGCACCATGTAAGCCGGGCCTGGTGGCACACACCTGTAATCCCAGCACTCGGGAGGCTGAGGCAGGAGGACTGCTGTGAGTCCAAGGCTGGCCTGGGTTACATAGTGAGTTCAGGTCTAGGCTAGACTAGAAAATGAAACCCTGTCTCAAAAAAAAAAAAAAAAAAGTGAAAAGTGGGTTGGGAATGTCAACCAGGGTGAAGGTCCTGAAAATTAAAATTTATATACCGATGACCATTAAAAAAAAAGTAGACCAGTAAAATGTTTGAGAATACTTTAAAGCACTGAATGTAAATGTTTCTTGAAATAGAAATTATCAGAGCTTTAATAGTCACATGCTTATAATTATAATCTTTAAAATATTAATAAAGGACAACCCCTTTTGGGACTTCGTTCCAGTTAGTGGAAGCTTTTACCCTCTGTCTTTGGTTCCTAAATAGAGTCTTCCCCCTCAAAATCAATAAAAATGATTGAAGCTGGATCTGTGGCATCCACCACTCTAGGAGACCAAAGTAGGAGGATCACAAGCTTGAGCCCAACCTGGGCAACTTAGAGACTTAAAAAGACCATGTCTCAAGATCATAAAATAAAATGGAGGGCTGGCGATGTAGCTCAGTAATTAAAGCACTATTTATTTATTTATTTATTTATATTTGAGGCAGGTCTTGTTCTGTAGCCCAGACTGGCCCTGAACTCACTGTGTCACCCATGCTGGCCTCGACTTCATAGAGACCCTCCTGCCTCAGCCTCCCAAATGCTGGAATTACAGGTGTGGTGAATGCCCAGTTTAAGTGGTGCAGGGGAATTGAACTCAGGGCTTTGGGCTTGCTTAGGCAAGCACTCTAACCTCTGGGCTATTCCTCTAGGCTTCTCTTCTTACATTTTTATTTTGAGACAGGGTAATGCTAAATGGCTCAGGCTGGGCTTGAACTTGTGATCCTCCTGCCCTAGCCACCCAGAGTGCTGGCATTGCAGATGTGCACCACCACTCCTGGCTTACGTAGCCTTGGGCTTGCTAGCAAGTGCTCTAACCGCTGTGCTCTAGCCCCTAGTTATTTGCTTTTTAAATTTTCAGACAAAGTCTTGCTAAGTTACTAAATGGCCCAGGCTGGGCTCAAGCTACCTGTCCTCCTGCCTCAGCCTGCCAGAGTCCTGGGATTCCAGGCCTGCACCACAGGGCCCAGCTGTCTCATGTCCAGCGCTTAATAACCACACGACGCAGACAGCACAGGTTAGTTCCTGTGCTTTTCCCATGCTGAGCCATTAGCCACAGAGCAGCTCATCCTTCTTGTTCTGTGAAAAAGGAAGAAATCAATAGCTGCGTGGGATGGCACACCTGTAACCCTGACACTCAGGGAGGCTGAGGCAGGAGGAAAGCGTTCAAGTCCAGGCTGGGCAACTTAGCAACTTGGCAAGATATTGACTTTTTTTTAAAAAAAGTGCTCAGGCTGTAGCTCAGTGGTAAGGCTCAGGGTTCAGTCCTCAGCCCCACAAGAAGGAAATACGCTGCCAGACTTCCTGAGACGATTGACAGGTACAGAGAAGTGTATTTACAGCTTTTGTGCAAGTATTTTTCCCTCTTCATCTGATCCTCCCCACCTACCCTTCTGCCTGGTATTTTGGAATGTTGAGCATACTGTAATTTGAAGAGGGAACGTATATTTCCCTAGGGTCAAGGGAGGAAGGAATTCTAAGTCCACCCAAGAGGCGGATTGAGGGAAGTGTGGCTGTTAGGAAAAAGGCGGAGACATGACCTTGACTGTTAAACAGGCTCCACTGGGGGAAAAGCCTGAGAGGGTCTCTGCGACCTAGGGAGAGCAGAGAGCACCTCTCTCAGTGAGTGGGGGCTTTTCATAGGGTAGGATGACTGGGATGTGGGGGTGGGAGATGAGGCAGATGTTGGAATTGTTGGAATTGGGTAAGGGGATGTAGAGAGCGGTTGAGGCAGGTTTAAAATTGGGTGACTGGTCAGGGTTTGAAGAAAAGGTGACTAATCCGATGTCTGGTGCATCAACGCCTTCTACTGAAGGCATCAGGCATGGATGATTAGCAACCTGTGCAAGACCTCCCTAGAGCCAAAGTAATGGTAAAAGCCAAGCGTTCAGTTGTTCTTAACCCTCCTGAGCCTCACTCCCTGCCCCCCAACAGTGTTTACTTTTCTAGATCTGAAAAATGCTTTCTTTTGCTTGAAATTGGCAGAAGTCAGCCAGCCTTTGTTTGCATTTGAATGAGAAGACCCCACACAGGGACAAAAGGACAATTAACTTGGACCAAGCTGGGCTTCAAAAACTTCCCCACTGTATTCTGGGAAGCTCTAGCAAAAGACCTGGAAAACTGCTGCCCAAAATTTTGACTGCACCAACTCTCCAGTATGTAGATGACTTACTCCTAGTGCCCGGACACTGGAGGCATACAAAGCCAGAACAGATCGCCTGCTCCATTTTTAAAAGGATAATAGATACAGAGTTTCACAGAAAAAGGCACAGCTCTGCCAAGAAAAAGTTATTTACTTAGGATATCATCTAAGGAGGGGAGAAAGAAAGCTGGGGGCAAAAAGAAAGCAGGTAATTGCCCAAGACCTATGTAGGTGCAGGGTCATAGAAACAGCTGTGAAGTTCCTAGGAGTAGCTAGAGTCTGCTGCCTATGGTTCCCTGGGTTTTTAGGTGTGTAGCAGGTGTTCTCCACTGTCAGGCAGCTAGCTACTGCTGTCAGTCAGTAAACTCGCTTGGACTCAGGGGAAAAAAGAAAACAGCAGTTTTTGACGGCTTCACCAAAGGGTTTCAGGCCACCAGTTGTTAACAGTAGAATTAGCTCATGTTCTACAATTTGCTGTCATCACAATCCTACATGCAACCTTAGCCATTCAATGACTATTTGTTGAAAGCCTGTGTGAAAGTATCAGGAAAACATTAGCGGAGAGAAGCTCATCTCTGCAGGATTCACTCTGGTAGGGAAAAAGGGCAGCCAGGGCCGGTGACTCAGACCTGTAATTCAAGAACTCTCGGAGAGGGAGGCAGGAAGATGGCAAATTCCAACCCAGCTTGAGCAATTTAATGAGACCCTTTCTCAAAATCAAAAACAGGGGCTGGAGGAATGGCTCAGCAGTTAAAGCACTTGCCTAGCAAGTGCTAAGTCAAGCGCTAAGTACCCAAGTTCCATTCCCCAGCACCACATAAGCCGGGCGTCATGGTGCACGCCTGTAATCGCAGCACTCTGGAGGCTGAGACAGGAGGATTAACGTGAGTCCAAGGCCAGCCTGGGCTCCACAGTGAGTTCAGGACCAGCCTGGGCTATAGAGTGAGACCCTGTCCCCCAACCCCAAAAAAGGGTGGATGGATATCACAAATACATACTAACGAAAAGAATATTTAAGAAACAAAGGCAAGTGGCTAAAAAATGTAGCTCATTGCGAAGGCTCAATCCCCAGTATTAGCCGCACACAGAGTCCCAGCAACACCTGTGCCCACGGTTCCAGGTTCTGTCCTCGTCACCTCACGTGCATCATCACATTCAAGTCACCACTACCCACATTGCTACCATTTTTATCAGTAAAAATACGAAGTGGCTAAGTAACTTGCTAAAACCCCAGGCAGCACCCTGAGCAGCCCAGGGCGGCACACACATGATGCACCAGCGGATGCGACGGACGCGCCTCCTCGAGCAGCAAGAAAAGGCCAGTCTTCCAAATGCGCCAGAAGCGGTCCCTCGCGGGTGTGTCTTCAGTCCTGTGCTTCGGGGTGACACCGTCACGACTGCGTCTCGATAGAGGGACAGCCGCCGCCCAGAGCCTCCGAGAACCTCCGACCATCACACCACACCTATTACGGATGCTGAACCGATTCGAGGTAAAATTGCCAGCACGCGGTCGATTCAAGAACTACGTTTCCCGCGAGGCTGCGCTGCGCCAGGAGACTGGTGCGCAGGCGCGCGCGCGCGTGCGTGGTGGCGTCAGCAGTTCTAGAACGTTGCTGTGGTAGCGTCGTTGCCCCGTGTTAGGACGCAGGGGCAGGCGGAGAAGCGCTTAAAGCGGCGGGCGCGGGTGCGGCGCGGGAGAGGGGCTGGACCCAGGGCTGAGGCAGCCCCCCTCTCGCTCCCGCCTCAGTGGATCATGCCCAGGGCGGCGGCGGCGGCGGCGGCGGCTGCGGGGGGGAAGTGACTGGGCGGTGCCGGCGCAGGAGACGATGCCGTTGTGAGTGATGGGTGTTGTGTCTTGTGTCGCGCGCCGGCCGGCCTCGGGTGT